>CAUYLG010045212.1:0-60005 GCA_963573385.1 Cacajao melanocephalus | reverse complement strand
ATAATATCCTGAAAAATATTCTCCAACTTGGATTCATTCTCTTCATGACATTCAGGTACACCTATCAGTCATAAATTAGGTCTTTTCACATAGTCCCATATTTCTTGGAGACTGCTCATTCCTTTTTACTCTTTCTTCTCGAATCTTGTCTTCTCATTTCATTAAGTTGGTCTTCGACCTCTAATATCCTTTCTTCTCCTTGATCAATTCGACTGTTAAAACCTGTGCATACTTCGTGAAGTTCTCGTATTGTGGTCTTCAGTTCCATTAATTCACTTATATTCTTCTCTAAATTGTCTATTCTCGTGAGCATTTCATCAACCTTTTTTCAAGATTCTTAGTTTCTTTACATTGGGCTAGAACATGTTCTTTTAGCTCAGAAAAGTTTCTTATTATCCACCTTCTGAAGCCTAATTCTGTTAATGGAATGCACTCATTCTCCATCAGGCCTTGTTCCCTTGATGAGGAACTATGATCCCCTGTAGAAGGAGAGGCATTCTGATTTTGAGTATTCTCAGCCTTTTTACACTGGTTTCTTCCCATTATTGTAAGTTTATCCACCTGCTGTTTGTAATTGCCAACTTTCAAATTAGGTCTCTGAGTGGACGTCCAACGCCGAAATCTGATCCGATTTCCCAGCGCCGAAATCTGAGCAACCCACTGCGCTGACTAAAACAGCAGCGTTAAGATTCGTGGTGCTTTTCTGCCCAGGAATCTCCAGTCTGGCTTCCCTCTTGAATCCCTTTTTCAATCAGGTAAATAGGCTAATCTGCCTTCCTGGAGCTCCAAACGTCGACCAAAAGGGGACTCAGTCCCGTTTACTCTGCACTGAGAACTGCCGTGCCGGGGCACTGGCAAAACTGCCGCCGGCCACAAGAGTCGCGCTGGCGACCTGTGGGGCTCCTCCACTGGGAATCTCCTAGTCCGTGGGCAATAAAAATTCATCTGTAAGTGTGGCGTCCTCTTGTTCTATGCGCTTTCTCTGGGAGCTGCAGTCCTGAGCTGCTAGTAGTCAGCCATCTTAGATCTCTCTCTGAATATTTTCTAATAAATTGACCAAGTCATAAATTATAATCTTTCATGGAGACAAAGTCAGTCCTTTATAATATCTATACTAATAACTAGGGAGAAGATCAGTTTGAATTAGTTGACAGTGAATTTAGGGATGCATGGTGAACTGCATAAGGTTCTGTTTGTGTGTTTCAGCTAACTGTAATGGGTAAGTGTTTTCAGGTTGGCAAGCTGTGGGACCTGCTTTAATCAATAGATTTAGTCACTTAATAAATCTAATTTGAAATTAATTTTTCTACTTGAGCCTACTAAAATATTTATTTCATCTCTTAGGCTGATATGACCCTCCACTCAGACTTTTTTCTTATATGGTCCTTTGCAAGCTCTTCTTACAGTAAGTTAGTGTAAGCCTGACTGTTGGGGTCTAGATAACTAGCTGGTGGCCAAAGTGACGTCCCTTTTTGTAATATGCTAAGCTTTATTTCATAAGAGTAGCAATTTAAAATAGATTTTTATTTTGAAATATATTTTGGTAAGGTCTTGGGTAGAATGTACTCCAACTTTAAATACATCTGGTGATAACAATGAATATTTGCCGAACTGATATGAAGCTTTTTGATGAATAAAACCCTACATATTTATAAGCTCCCATTGATAGACTGCAATCTTAGTGTGTAAGTGTACAGAGACACACTTTCCTTCAGTAGCTGTGTTTTCCTCACACTGTGGCCCCCATTTTTCCTACCTTCAAAAGGTAAGCATGCAGGAGACAAACTCTTATGATTAAAACCTCCTAACTCTTTCCAAATTAAACCTGAAATCCCATATCTGAGGGCCAGAACTCCTAAGGAGAGGTTGTTTCAGCCTGGGGGAGGAGTGTGACTGTACTTGTAGCCTGCCTCCTTTCTTTTAAGTCATAAAGCAGGAGGATGTCAACTTTCTACCACAAATGTATTTCTACAATTGAATATATACATGATAGAGTTCTTACCTTTTATAAGTTTCTCTCTGACAGGTAGGCTCAGAAAACATCTCTTCCTAAAACTGCAATGTTGATATAAATATCTGAAGAAAAATTCTAATCATAGTATACATTGAACAGGCTTACTGATCTTGTATACCTGGAAAAAGATTTTCAAACAGACTTTGTCAGCTCAGCCTTGGCATTCCTTGTCAGACAAAAGCATGCCAAAGACACATTTCAAAAGCAGACAATGCAGCACTTGCTAACCTGTAGAAAATCGAAAAGGAACACAGAGGCCAAGAACAAACAGAATAGGGAACCAATGAGAAAGTGGAGCACAGTTCTAAGAAACTGTTTCAGAGGACCAAAAATGTTTTTAAAAGACCACATCAATAATTAAGCCTCAGCAAGTCAACTTCCATTTTTTTATTTGCCTCAATTGTCTTAAGATTAGTAATGAAGAAATGAAATTATTGATTCAGCTTCTGTAAAGAGGAGCTAATTCTTATAATCCAGAGGGTAGGATGGAGAAAAGAAGGGGCAGAGGGAAAGAAATCTTATTTGCAGGGAATGCTTGCACAAGTTGAGTTATCCTTGGTTATATCAAAATGCAAACATTTTAGTCAACTGTAGATTTAGGTCAGTTGGCCCTTAGCAGAATTAAAAGTTTCTCTCTCTCTTTTTGGTTTTTTCTTTTTCAAAAGTGAGACTATTTTCCTACTCACATTTATGTCTCTCATGTGACTTAACTTGGGTTGACTATTTGGTGATTTGATAATGTACAAAATAGCGTGAAACAATCCTGTTTACTGCTATCCAAATAAAATCACATGGTTTTCTATGGCTCTAATATTTTGTTTCTTTTTGCAGAGTGTAACTTGTAGTGTAATTGAGCCTGGATACATCCAACAGAGGTGTTTTTTTTTTTTTTTTACCTAAATAAAATTTTTATTTCTCATAAGGAGCATAAATGTGCTATGACACACACAGCTCATGTTAAGGTAGGGACAAGTGTCAGGTTTGAAAATGAGAGGACACTGCTGAGGATTCTGTGGAGAGGTGGGTGCAGATGTGGGCACAGGCATGTGAGGCTAGTTTTCAAGAAAGGGAAGTGGGAGCTTCACTTTGGCAGACTTTGAGCACTGGCACCTTTTATTTCCATCTGTGGTCAAAAGGACCTGGATCCACAAGCTGGAGTAGAATGACGATTAGCAGGGCCTGCACTTGATAGCAAATTGTGATGCTGATGTGAATATCCTGCCTTTCTACAGTAGTGCTTTAACAGAAATGCTAGTTTTCCTCTGTGAAAAATGACTGGTAAGAAGAACTGAATGATACTAATGAGATTTTTATATAATTTCAGACTAAATTTTTTAATTCTTAATTTGTTGCTAAAGGGAAGAAGAATAAGTAATCCAAACATTGTTTATTTCCCATTATTATTTGAGTAAAATGAGACATGTATTTAATATAGCAATTGCAGTGATTTGATCATTTCATTCCCTCCTCATATTTGCAGAGCTTCCTCTTCTTAGGTATGTGACATAACAAGTTATTTAACCTCTTTGTGCCTCAGTTTTATGTACAAAATAGGATAACAATGGTACCTACGTATTTGCATTTTTGTGAGGATTCCATGTATACGTAGTTAATAGGTATAAAATGCTTAGATCACTGCCTGCACATGGTAGGTACATAAATAAATGTTGTCATTATAGTGGTACTTGTGACATCTGTACAGATATAAAGCTATCATTTATTTTTTTAAAGCTTTATTCAGGCATAATTTATGTATCCTTAATGTATCTGTTTTAAGTATCCAATTCAGTGATATTTTGTACATTTACAGAGTTGTGCAATGGTCACCACAATCCACTTTTGTTTCTCCATTTACCAGTTGGTGGACACTTGGACTGTTTCTTCTCTTGAACTATTAAGAATAATGCTGCTATGAACATTCACATATAAGTCTTTGTGTAGACACCCATTTTCACTTTTTGTTGTTGTTGTTGACATGGGGTCTTGCTCTGTTGCCCAGGCTGGAGTGCAGTGGTACCATCTCGGCTCACTGTAACCTCCACCTCCCAGGTTCAAGCGATTCTCTCCTGCTTCAGCCTCCTGAGTAGCTGGGATTACAGGCACATGTGACCATGCCTGGCTAATTTTTATATTTTTAGTAGAGACGGGGTTTCACCACATTGGCCAGGCTGGTCTCAAACTTCTGACCTCGTGATCCGCTTGCCTCAGCCTCCCAAAGTGCTGGGATTACAGGCCTGAGCCACTGCACCCGACCCATTTTCACTTGTGTGTGTGTGTGTGTGTGTGTGTGTGTGTGTAGATTACATTTTAATTTCTTTTAGGGAGATGCTTAGGGTTGAATGGCTGAGTCATATGGTAAATTTATGTTAAACTTTTAGAAAATGACCAAACTCTTTTCCAAAGTGGTTGCATCACTTGACATTCCCATCAGCAGACTTTTGAGAATTCTGTTTTCTCTATATCCATGTCAACACTTTATACTGTCTTTTTCTATTATGATTTTTCTAGTGAGAGTGCAGTGATATTTCATTGAAGTTCTAATTTTCATTTCCCTAATGACAAGTGATGTTGAACATTTTTTCATGTGCTTATTGGCCATTCATATATCTTCTTTGGTGAAACGTCTATTCAAATCCGTTGCCCATTTTAAAATTTGGTCTTTGTCTTTTTATTATCGAATTATAAGAGCTTTTTACATATTCTGGATATGAGTTCTATAAGAAATATTATTTGCAGCTGGGCATGGGGGCTCACACCTGTAATCCCAGCACTTTGGGGGCTGAGGTGAGTGGATTACCTGAGTTCAGGAGTTCAGGACCAGCCTGGCCAACATGGTGAAAGCATTTCTAATTAAAAATATAAAAATTAGTGGGGCATGGTGGTGGGTGCCTGTACTCCCAGCTACTCGGGAGGCTGAGACAGGAAAATTGCTTGAACCTGGGATGCAGAGGTTACGGTGAACTGAGATCACGCCATTGCACTCCAGCCTGGGTGACAAGAAGGAAACTCCATCTTAAAAAAAAAAAAAGGAAAAGAAATATAATTTGCAAATATTTTCTTCCAACCTGTGGTTTGTGTTTTCATTTTCTTACTGGTGTCTTTTGAAGCCCCAAAGCATTCAATTTTTATGAAGTCCAATGTGTCAATTTATTTTATGGATTATTCTTTTGATATATTTAAAAACTCTTGACCAACCTGCTTAGTCATGAAGATTTTTTCCTATGTATCCTTCAAAAAGTTTTGCAGTATAGTTTAAGCCTATGATCATTTATTCTTTTATTGAGCAAATATTTGAGTGCTGTGACGACACAGGTAAAAATATTTGGTCCTTGTCTGAAAAAGTTTATATTACGGTGGGAAGATAGATTCTTACCCAAATGATCACGGCACACTGTTGCTATGCAAGAGGTGGGTAAACTATGTAGAGGAGCACAGGAGCAGAGAGATCCAAGTTCATTTGTGGAAGTCAAGGCCCATTTTCAGGTAGGTATTGGTGTCACTTAGGAAATTCAGGAGGAGGAATAATATGGTTGGGGTGAATGGGAGAGGGAGAGGAGATCAGTATTAGGGACCCCGAATTCTAGGGGCTGGTGGAAGAGCCAGCTGGAGATATCTAGCAGCAATTATTTGCATAGCTCTCTAGTTCAGGAAAGTGGTTTGGGGAGAGAGGAGATTAAGGCATCTTCATGTAATCCTTGTAACTCTGGGCTTGGGTATGTTAGAACATACAGTAAAATCATTTTGTTAGGGCTGGTGGAACATGCCTGAATTCCTCATTAAATGTTCAGAGGCACACTCTGGAAGCCAATTAGCCTTCAACTGGATAACTCATCATGTATTAATGCATAAGAGTTTAATTGCTTCTCATCTTGAGTTGCTCTTCTCCTCAGTGGCAATTTTACTCTTTCAGAGTAGGTAAGTGATTGTTTAGGTGTAACAAACCACAGATTTCCATAGCTAAACATGATAAAAGCATTTCTCGTATATGTGACAGTCCAATGCACGTGATAGTGACTGGCAGGAGGTTCTTCCATGTGGGGATTCAGGGAACCAGTTTCTTTGAACTTTTGGCTCCGCCATTCTCTAAAGCTTCAAGAGACCTGCAACCAGGTGGCATCTCTCCAGCTGGGAAAAGACAAGGTGGAGGAGGCATACCTACATTTTAGCCATGTTGGCTCAGAAATGACCTTGGTTACATTCCATTGGTGGCCTCACGTAGAGGCAAGAGAGCTGCTTCTCAGGGACAACTCTATCTAAAGGAAGAGGGGGCACAAATTTTGGAAGGATAGTTAACCTTCTGTAGCACAGAAGCCATACTGATTGATAGAGAATATTTCAACCTACCTGTAGTAGATTAGAAAATGCTTCACAAAGTGTCTATTGATTAACTAAATTTTTGAGCCCCGCTATGTGTGCAGCACTATTTTAGTAATATAATGATAGAATTAAAGCGTGAATTGATTGACCAATCAAAAACTACTCATTTGGTACCTACTATGACCATAGCACTATGTGGAAACATACATTTAAGTTTTGACCCTTCTCCTTGAGGAAGCAAAAATGGCGCTTATGAGGTACTCAGCAATCAGTACTGCAGAGAACATTTGCCTTTAATAATAAGTAATATTGTAATATTGTTTTAGAATAAAATCTTGGAGGGTGGGGGTATGTATGGCAAGCACACCTGAGGGGGTGAAGTGCAGATCAAGCTTTGCAGAATGGGATTTGGATGCGGGGAGTAGTGGGAAGGAGCATGCCAAGAGGAGCCATGCAGATGTGTGGGCACAGAGTCAGCGTGACTGCAGGTTTCTGTGGAACACAGGACCAGCCTCATGAGAGTGGAGGACAGGTGTAGGGCAATCAGCTATCTCAATAAAGTTGCTCTTATTTGTTATTGCACCATAAAAAATAGTTTGATAGATTTGCACTAACCTTGTATTCATGGGAAGGGAACCGTTTTTGTGTGGATGGAGGTAAGTGGGCCATAGACCAAGAAAACCAATGGTGTTTTTTAACCTGAGCTCTAAATTGTAATTCACAAGGGCAGGTGCTTTAAATTGCAGATTTTACTTCTGGATTTTATTGTTTCTCACATTGGCAGCTCTGTGTAACTTGTTCACTCTTTGTACTGGGCTCCAGGGTGAGCAGTGGCAGGGATTTATTTATTCAACGATGGCTAATGGTTCTCCTGAGTCCAGCAGGGTAAGACAGCTCATGGAAATTAAGGCTATGTTGGTTGAATGGTGTCATCTTTGACAATCAGATGGCTGAGTTCAGGCTTGATGTGGCAGGTACTGGGGAGTCATTGAAAGTTTCCAAATTGGTGAACAACTTTTTGAGAGTGTTGGCTAATGAAGATTCATCTTTCATTAATATGGAGGATGGTTGGAGGTGAGGGAGGCTAGTGGGACAGAGTTCCAGCACACATTTTTTAAAATCCTGGGGCGTAAGGCTGAGGGCTGGAATAGAGGAAATAGAGGAGAAATATACAGGAAAATGGTAAATGTGAGGAAGGAGTCAACATTCTGTTTATGGGCCTGGGAGATTGGCAGTGCACAGAAAGGGAATTAGTGGCCGGCAGAATGTGGGGGTAGAGAGTGAGAAGATGAGGTCAGTGATTACAGCGGAGGGGCAGGTTGACAGCTATGGCTGAGAAAGAATGCTCACTAGCTCTTCAGTCTCTCATCAGGCCAGGGAGCACATTTGTGACTCAATCTGACCACTTGCTTCCCGCAGCAGCAGGCTTGGCTCAGAGACTCCTCAGGTGCTCAGCAGTCCTCTAATCTGAAGATAAGGGATTACAAGCCAAGACTGAAGGCTTTTGAGTAGTCTCTAATTTTTATCGATAGCCCCCAAAAGTTCTAGATGCACTTAGCACCTCCATAGAAGCGCTAAATGATTTAACATTTTGGGGACAAATTGGTTCTATTAGTCTCTAGTGCCAAATTCACCAAAAATAGCTCATTAGCTGTGCATTGTGATTTCACTGGGGTGCCCTGCCCTTGGCTGGATTCCAAAGAACACATTTGTATAAAAATGTTCCCATTATGGAGTGTGATACCTATTAATGGAACACCATATGCAGCAGAGCATCTCCCCTTGCCTCCTCTTGTCTTTCAACCTGAAGTTTGTATTCTCCATTCATTTTTGCCAAGTGACCTGCTTTGCAGAGGTTAAACTTTACCTAATAGGCTAAGGCCTGAGATGCTGCAGCAATCAATCTTTCCTCTGGATTTAAGCATCTTGGTTTTCCCTTTCCCTGTGACTACTCCAATCCTGACCCTTTCATTCCATCCTAGCCTGGGGGAAAGAAAGGGAGGGGCAAGGTTGAGAGTGGGCTCCAAGCCCAGACCTACAGCTGTGCCTGATTGACCGTTTCTGTTGTTAGCCACAAAAAAAGGCCACTTTTAATGGCTAAAGCAAGAATGACCAGCTGGTGTAAGAGGCATTGGGTTTTTGCCTAGTTATATTAAAATTCATCAGTTCCAGTCCTTTTTCATCACGTGCATGATTTCAGGGGTAGTATTTCCAAAACATATATTTTACTGAAGTTTTTGGCTATCAAATAATATCTGTAGTTCTTTTTTTTTTAAACCAATATTCTGCATCTTGTAGGTGGCTTTAAAATTTTATTAAGATGATGTAGAGCAAAAATAAATGGAAGATGCTTGTTATTTATCAGGCAAGACCTGCAGAGAGGTTCAATAATAATAGAAAATCAAGAGATTATACAAAATTCAAGAAAGTCCACCAAATAGATATAAACATTTGTCTGCAAAAGTTTCCTGAAATCGTGGACCTGAAACCCATGGTGACTTCAGTATTAAAACTGAGCATGGAATCTTTGGATCTGAGATCCAGATTTTCCTTTTTGTCTGGACCTGGAGCAGAAGAACCGAGAATGGCACCATGGGTTGGTATGATGGGGAAAGCTGTAGGTCAATGCAAAACATTATTAGTACCAAGTGCACTTTTTTTCACTCAGTCATTTGAAAGAAATACATTCGTTTTTAAAGTAATGTATTAATTCAACAAACAAAATGAACACCTACAATGGACAAACACTGTGGGTAATGATGCAGAAATGAGCAACATATGATCTCTGACCCCAAAATTTTCACGTTCATGTGCAACATGTACGCAAATGAGTGCTTTTAAAAACTCAGAAAGTGAAAAGTGGTAAAAATTAACAAGCAAACAAATAAGGAAACAAAGACAAAATAGAAAGTAGCGTGGAATGTGTAGCTAATTCAGTTGATGACAGGATTGCTTCCTGTTTGAGATTGAAGAATAAAGGCTTTGTGCCTTTTAATATACATTGTGTTGTTTATTTTCTGGAGGGATTTGAGCTGGGTTTGGAAGGCCAGAGAGGTAAGTTTTAGTTTGCTCATTTAAAAAAATTTATTTATTTATTTTTGAGACAGGGTCTCACTCTATGATCCAGGCTGGAGTGTGGTGGCACCATCTCAGCTCGTTGCAACCTCTGTGTCCTGGGCTCAGGTGATCCTCCCATCTCAGCCTCCCAAGTAGCTGGGACTACAGGCGTGTACCACCATGCCCAGCTAATTTTTCTATTTTTAAAAGAGACAGGATTTCTCCATGTTGGATAGGCTTATCTCAAACTCCTGGGTTCAAATCTGCCCATCTCAGCCTCCCAAAGTGTGAGCCACCACACTCGGCCTTAGTTTGTTCATTTTAATTTTCAAAAATGCCAAAGTCTTGGTCTTTAACACAAGTAGTTTTAATTCCATCTGTGAAAAGCCTCAATTGGAATTAAATCCATTTCTTTTTAAAAGCATGAAATCATGTGAAGGTTAAATTCTATTTCCCTTGGGCATATACCTCTGACTAATCAATTGTCTTGTGACCAACATGGGAGATCTTTTAAAAACGTAACATAGAATGATGTTAAACTCTATTGACAGATCAAAGAGACCTGGATGCAAATTTCTATGTTGAGCTTCCTAATCATGTGTCCATAATTTTAAATGAATGATTCTCCATTGAGGCTCTGTGGGACAGACTGCAGAATTCTGTACTAGGCACAAATTCTGAAGTTGATGTTGACAAACAGCCAGGCTGAAGACCATTGCTTTATATCTATAGTTGGAACATATAAAATCACCCAGTTTTAAAAAAAAAAGCACAATCCATAGAATCTAACTAATTGCTGTTTTTACTCCAGACATTATCAGTCAGAAAAGAGAAAATTTTCCTCCTTAGTATGTTTCTGCAACCCAAAGAGTGATGTAGCACAAATCTTAGGAGCATTGGAAAGAATCACAATCGCAAGTAAGGTTATACTACATTTTGTCTTTAGAAATTAAAATGACCTCTTCTTTCCAGTAACCCTAACAAAGACATGTTAGAGTCAAACAAGTAGGAAATTCTTTAGGCTCCCTTGGAAGACTGTGTGGATGAAGTTTCACTGTGGTGCTCAGGATGATAGGGTGCAGTTTCATTTACAGGTTTAAAGACACGCACTTTCATGTACATTGTGCTAGTTATTCTCTGCTTACCCCTCCCTGCCTTCCCCGTGAGATTCATTCTCTGCTCTTTCCTTCTCTGCCGTGGGCTCCAAGTGCCTGACCCCTTGGCTCTTAACACCTGCTGTCCCTGCCTGGTAGAGTCTGCATCTTCCCAGACCATAGCTCCTGCTGGCTGGCCCCTTATCTGTGGCTGCAGCTCTCACCAAGCTCCGGCATGAAACATTGTTTCCTTCCCTGGGTCCTTCAGGCCCATGGTGGACACGGCTTCCTACTGTTGCTAGTCCTGGATGCCTCCGTATTCCTATTCCTCATTGGATCCCAAGCCTGCTTTATAAATAGACCTTCCTTGCCATCCTTTTCCATCCCATTCCTTCAGAATCCCATCTGAGTGACCCTTCTGCCGCTCAAAACTGTAGATAGACCAATCACATTCCAAATTGCTCCCTGGATGTTTCTATAGGGGAGCCCAGAAGATTTCATCTCTTTGGAGATCAATCAGAGAAGCTTACAATGACCAAGTACCAGGGTGGAAGCATCAGGAAGAAGAGACTGACAAAAGGAGTTCTTGGGGGCAAAATCCTAAAAGAATAAAGCAAAAAGAAATGTAGGAAAGGTTTGCATTGACTGTTGAGAACATTAACCAAAACAACTATTAGATTTACATTGCATTCGCAAAAGAACTTTTTGAAAATAGATATTACAAGCCAAATGATGAAGACTTGAAATCATATCTCATAATATAGCCATGGATCTGAAGGGAATGAAGCTGACAACAGATCAGAGTGAACATAAATATAGTAACTACTAACTATGGGCAGGGCACCATCCTTGCTCTGGTCGCCAATGTTTCTGGCATCCACTGCAGCATTTGTATGTCACTGGGAAGGTGGAGAAATGCTGATGACAGCTTTGCATGTCAGGAAAAGTTTCTGTGTGCTGTCAGACTTTTTCAGTCTTGGCAGATTACCAGAAGGCAAAATGTGACTTAGTTTTATCTCTTGTTTCTCAGTTGTATGTGGATACTTTGAAAGATATATACTTTATGTATATAAAGACACATTAGATATAGACGCATGTTTGATAGAGACACTTGGATTCTTCTTCTTGGTATAAGATTATGACAACAGAAATCCAGCAAGTATATTATAAGAGTGTAGCTTATGTTAGGCACGAGGTAAACCTTATGTGTTTAATTTCAATATTTGTCTTACATGTATACGAACCAGCCACAAAGATAAGATGCTGTCCCTACTCCCAAGTACCTTACTTTAAGATGGAGAACTTCAACGTATCCTGAACTCACCTAAAACCCCTCCTGACTAAGGGAGATGAGAGATCTCTCTAAACATGTAAGAAAAGTGGAGCGAGGTAGAGGGGCAAGAGGCCGTACAAATAAGGAAGTAAGGCAGAAGCTTTTCAAGAAATACAAGTTCTATTGGAGTTCATAGCTAATAGCTTTACTTGATCTTAACCCAAATAAATAAAGCTAAGTGTTTACTTGATTAAGTAATTTAATCAAGTAAACACTTAGCTTTACTTGATCTTAACCCAAAGGCTGAGAAGTGATAGCACTTAACTTCCGTAAGTGTTACGTAGGCCAGATAGCCTTCTAAGCACTATTTGTGGGTTCAATTTATGACTCTCATGGCCCTTTGAGTTAGGGTGTATTATTCTCCCAATTTTACAGGTGAGTAAATAAGGGCACATGGTGTTTAAATAACTTTCCCAGTTTCCTGAAGCTGGAAAGCGTAGGGCTAGAATTAGATACTAGGCAGTCTGACACCAGAGTTGGGGAAATAAGTCATATCCGGTAGAATCTAGAAAGACTATGGAGGCCGCATTTGAGAAGGCTCTTGGAAGACAGTAAGGATGTTATAATTTGAGATGGTGTCTATGGCAGCTGGACAAGAGGGGATTTTTCTCTCTGGAAACAAAAACGTAAGCATCTAAAAGTTTTAGCTGTAACCGTATCTTGTTAATAGTTACTTCTTTTCCATTTTACCCATTGCCACCTTATAATAAAGACACATAACTTAATTCCAAAGTGACCACAGGAGTCTCTGGAAAATGGAATGGTAATCTGATAGCATCACTGCACATACCCCTAAGTAGTGGCAGTGTAGAGCTGGCAATGCACGTTGAAAACCATGGAAAGTAGACCCCAAAATTCTATATGTTTAGGGAGATCCCTCCAGTTCCCCAGCCAAGAGCATTTTTGTTGAGTTCGGGGTAAGTTGAAGTTCTCTTTCCATATCAATGATTCACAAAAAAAGCGAAGTTACTGAATAAAAGTAAAATTGGGCTTTCAAGTGCCTCTGGCCATTTTTGAGTCATGCCTTCTGTTGGCTCCTTGATGTGTAGGTGTTTTTTCTTCTCAGTGTGATTTCACCTTAAAGCAGAGGTTTCTAAAGCAGGGTGTTCTTGGGCAGCAAAGTTTTTAAGGAGAACCATGTGAAACATTTCAGAGCATGGGCTGGGAGAGGAGACTTGATCAATTAATCAACCAAAAACATTTGTTAAACACTTACTTTATAGATCTAGACCTGTGCTAAGCATGTTTACAAGCAACTAGAAGCATTAAGAATATCCTGTTTTGTGGTTAGAATTTGTCTTCCCCCTAAACTGAGCTATCCCCGAGACAAAGGTAGTTCTATTTTTCAATTCCAGCCAGGGGCCAATGTTCCTGAGTGTCACACACGGTGAAGAGCTCTGCCTTGTCTCTTTGCAAGCATGGAGGCCTGGCATCTCCACTGCGCTGCCGAGAAAGGCTGGCTTGAGGAGTGACAGGTTTATTTGGAGAGCTCCACTGGGAAGAGATAATGAATGGAAATGAGGGAGGGGTCATGATGTAAAAGCAGAATGTGACTGTCTCCAGTTCGGACACTCAGGTTAGTGCTGCTCAAACTGTTTTGAAAGCCATTATTGATTCTAGGCACAGTTAGAAGGAGGGTGATTTTCTTTTTAACTTTTCTTTCTATACTGTTTCCTGTATCCGAGTTACTCTGTCTTAACAAAAACATTTTTCTGTTCTTTAAACACACGAGTTCATAAATAGATGCAAAATATTTCCATCTGGACATAAGCCAAGTGAAGGGCACCCTGCCTTGCATTGCAAACTGTTTCAATCTACCTGGGAATCCAGAACCCCCTGCCCACACGTTTATGGGCTGGACTTCTCCCATCTTTGTGTACCTTCATGGTTCTTTAAAGAATGAACACTCCTTAATGACCTTTGGATTCTGAACCAGTGACTCTCTTAGACCCTCTCTTGGAGAGACAGCTGACTTCTCTCCAGTCTTAGAGAGAGCTGAAGGGTGCCAGGCCTTGATCAAACTGGCAGTTCCTGAGATCTCAGCGCCTCCTCCACCTCCGCTGTGACTGGCAAGAGCTGAGTGTGCGGTACTGGTGTAGTATGAAGGGAGGAAGGAGTCTTTGTGACAGAGAAGGAAAAAGGGACAGGTGGTCAGATGGAATGAGAAGGCCCCCAGCCAGCTCTTTGAGAGAAGGTAATGCATTTGATGTACTCTAATGGTACCCCTGACCGAGGGGCCATATGGAGCCCTGGATCCTGCATAATTCCATCTCACTCCCCAGTTGAGACCACCTTTTCCTGCCGAAATCATAGCCTCAATTGGGTCAAGCAGTTGCTGCTGGTAGTTCCTAAGGCTTTTATTCAGAAGGGGAAAGATTAAAAATATAAAGGGTACCCTGGCATCCAATCCTAGCATAACTTTTGTAAGTAGTTTGGTCAAACTTTAGCATTGTAGAGTCTTCTGGGAATGTGTTGTTTCAAATACCTGCATTTTAAAGATAGTCAGAGTTAACTCTGTAAGCCATAGGGCACAAATGGATAGGACAAAGGGCCAAATCTGGTTGCAGATGCCCCTGGAGAATTTTCGCCAGCCCACGCAGCTCCCTATGACTCTGCCCCACCCTGATTTACACAGCTAGGCAACCTGGGCTCCTAAGACATTTGGGTTGTAACCCTTGCTTAGTCACCAGCACTTGTAAGTAGCTTTTTGATGGGAATATTTCTAATCTCTGCTTACTGAAGAAATATGCAATGAAAATAATTTTCTGTCCTCATAATTTGCTCTAGCCATAGCTATAAACTCAGAGTTGGAGAGTGTGAAAAAACAGGGAACTTGGTACTGACCCAAGCAGATGTTGGAACTTGCTCTGAAAAGCTTCCTGAAGCCAGGCTGCCCGTTAGTTGATTGCCTGTTGCTTGCAAAGGCCAGGTGAAGCTAGGGCAACCACCTGACCTGTATGGCATCTGTGTCGCTTGCATGACCCTGGCCTTAGCTGCCTAGTCCAAGAATGTTGGGGGAACTTCTGCCTGGTGGACACAGAGGACCAATGCTGTGCAGAGCCCCTACAAACTGAGCATCTCTTCCTCCAATCTATGGCTTACAGGACCTTTGGGGTTCCATTGACTTGTAGACTCTAACCCCTATAATGGGGTTTTCCAATGGTTCAAGTTAAATTGGCACATTCCCACAGTGTGAGCGCTCAGGCTCAATGCTGCCTTCTTAATGAATCCTTCCCAGATTCCTTCTGGCAGAAGCTCTTAACTTTCCGTAAACACCCCTGGAAACTGTTTGCCCCTTTCTTATGGCATTTTCCCCATGATGCAATATAAATTTGTATCTTGTGCATGTCATCTTCTTGGCTAGATTGTGAGTATCTTAAACAGTGATACTGCTTATTCATTTTGCAGCTCCAGCATACTGCTGGGCACACAGAAGATTGGGTGAATTTTTTTTTTTTGAGTGAGATATGTATTTCCTGGTAATGGAAATATAGGTGCGATTTATTTGTGGACCTCAAAGAATGTAGCATAACACCCTGTATATGATAGCATATAAGTCAGAGGCACACACACACACACACACACACACACACACACACACACAAAATTGTGGGGGTTACAAAGTCTGAAATTTGTAGGTTGGGCTAATAGCTGGAAATTCAGGTAAAAGTGGTATTTCGGTCTTGAGTCTGAATTCCTCAGTGCAGCATGCTGGAAACTCAAGCAGTCTTGAGACAGAATTCTTTCTTCTTTGGGAAATCTGTGTTTGCTCTGAAGGCCTTCAACTGATTAGATGAGGCCTATCCACATTATGGAGGATAATCTGCTTTACTCTGATTTAAACATTAGTCACATCTAAAAAACACCCCCACAGCAACATCTGGACCCGTGTCAGACCAAACAACTGGGTACCAAAGCCTAGTCAAGTTAACACATAAAATTGACCATCACAGGCAGATATTCAATATGTGTTTGATGAAGTCGTTTATGGCCCACACTAATATGTATACATTACTGTTATACTTTACAGTTGCATAAGTTGTCCTATTTAGTTAGCTCTTTTAAAAGCCGTGCTATGATTAGGAACTATTAGGAAATAGGAAAAGGAGGAAACTTTAGAAAACAGTGGAAGTGAATGACATGGGCAACAAGTCTCTGGTAATATTATAACAGGAGTTGTGGCCACTATATATCCTCTCCTCCTCTTTTCGTCTGACTACTTATCCTTAACATTTTGAAGAATTTTAAATAAATTTGAAGAAAGTTTAAGCTGGTGTTCCATGTCTCTTGTCTTTGTGATTTTTTTTTTTTTTAAGACGGAGTTTTGCTCTTGTTGTCCAGGTTGGAATGCAACGGCATGGTGTTGGCTCACTGCAACCTCCACCACCCGTGTTCAAGTGATTCTCCTACTTCAGCCTCCCAAGATTACAGGCTCTTACCACCACACCTGGCAAATTTTTGTATTTTTAGTAGAGATGGGGTTTCACCATGTTGGCCAGGCTGATCTCAAACACCTGACCTCAGGTGATCTGCCTGCCTCAGCCTCCTAAAGTGCTGGGATTACAGGGGTGAGCCACTGCACCCAGCCTTGTGTTTCAATTTTTTATATTCCACCTCTATAGAAAACAAACAGTAATTTGGAGGAGGTAGTTGAGAAAGCTCCTGAGAACATAGAGGAAAACGATAGTGATAATTTTCCTTATTCCTGATTCTAATGTGATTTTCTACTGGACGATTCCATTTTAGATGCCCTGCACTCTTTCCCTAGTTTCCTTTGCAGCTCTGCCTCTGCTTCATAGTATTCTACCCCATGTATCCCTGCCTTGGTTTCATGAAGGACTAGCAAATATTTTCTAATATTTTAAAAATGTTCCTGCAGAAACATTTTTGAGATGCGATCTAAATATTCTGGGATATACCCTTTTTTTGATATAGAGTTTGTTTTCTCGCAGTCCCCAGTACTTTCCCCTTTCTCATTTTCTAAGCATATGGAGCGTCCATCCAGGTGAGGCATTTGCTGCTAGATTAGGACATTCGTGCGCAGGCCTAACGCCCCTCATTGTTCACTTGGGTGAAAACACTTTGGACTGTTAGAGCCACATGCCTGGGGGTGGAGGGCCGTCTGATGGGCTCAGCCTCTGGCCTTGTGGAGGACAGGGGTCCCTGGCGGTGTTGGAGAGTGAGGAGGAGGCTGCAGCAGTTCCTGTGACATGGTAGATCCTAAAAGGCAATGCATTTCAGCGTGTCGTCTCCCACAACTCTTCCTGACTCCTCCCCTGCCTTTCTGCAAGGGAGACAAATCTTCCTTCTTTTCTGCAGGAGACTCTATATCCCAGGATGCAAGATTCTGCCACTTAATCCTTGAAACTCCTGTGTTGCTGCCATAGGAATGACGTGAAGGCAGGCGCTGCTGGGCAGTAGGATGTCTGGATGCTCAGAAGGCAATCCAATGCCGCTGGAGGGCGGCCGCTGACTTTCTTGGTCACTGCACCTTTCTTGATTAGTGCATGCTGGGGTTGGGAGCAGATGCTGGGATCAAAATCCCTCTCTATCGTTTTTAAGGTCCTTCATACTGTTTGGATTCAAAAGCTATGTATACATCCTGAGAGTGTGCTTTTAAATCTATCCGCACGTATTTTAGCAGTTAGTGAACCTCCTCCTTGCACATCGCCTATGATGACCTGTCATGATCGGCTTTCAGGGCTGTTGCCAATTTTTGTCCTTCTGTGAATCTTTTTGATTATTTGGATCAGAATTTGAAGAGCAGATAGACATTTCAGGCATTGCTCTGTGTCCCCATCTTGTTCCTGGAATCCTCCTGATTTGAAAAGAGTCCGTGAGAGGAGAACAATCCTCTGCTCTTGTTTCTCTGATTTTCCCTTCTAAAAGTTTTCATTAAAATTGTGTCATTTACTAGAAAAACAATGTCCTTTCTCTGTAATCTCTTATTTGCTGTTTTGAATTTGAATTTTTGTCCTCATTTTCAGCTGTGAGCAGCAATCTCTTCCTAGTGCTTCGGAGTTGGTGGTAACAGAGTGGCTAGTGCACTGATAAGCAGCTGATTTAGAAACAGAAGGTTAAGGATGGAATCATCTCACAATTGATTTCTCTTTTCCTCAGTATATTGGAGCAGGGACTATTTCACGATTTTCTTCTTATCCTGCTTACCTAGCACAGTACCTGGCACAAAGTAGTAGGTCAAGACATGTAGAATAAATACTCCTTCTAGGCATGCTCTTTACAGGTGGCCTTTTAAATTTTTTCTGTCCTGGAGATTTATCCCATAATATCCCATCCTGGAGTCTCTGTGGCCCTAATTATTCTTCTCATTCAAAGCTTTTCTGGAAGCTGACTTCTATAAAATCTGCCCCTTCCATGGGGAAGGGGGACGGAGAGAAAGGAGATAAAGGAGAAGGGATGGAAGGAAAAATGTAGGAAGAAGATAGGAAGCTGTGCAGTCCTTTATACAAACGCCTCTCCTCAGTGGCAGTTTAAGCTATTGTTACCTTTGAAAAAAATCATCCCTGTTTATAACCATTAATAAGTGATGGCCATAAACTACAGACCAACGGAGCACCAGTCAGGTTTGAGGAGCAAGATGGAAAGCCATCTCGACAGAAAGTCAACTGCATCATTTTTAAGTGAGCACAGCTCCAAGCAACGGCAGATATTTAACAATTAATAGTGGGTAGATAAAATGCCTCACTGCTCTGCCCGAATATGACCTGGACACTTATAAGCAGAGATGGAAACCATTTGGGGGACTTAGAAATTCTGGTCTTTGACCTACAGGTCTGTAATGTATCAGCCAAACTTTTACATGGCGATGCATTTGTTTGTATAATACAGAGTGAGGTCAGGTGGGACCATCCCTTCCAGCTACTTAAAATGTCAAAGGCCAAATTCTGCGCTGTGATGAGCAGTTATCAGAACTCCTGGCCCAGTCTGTCAATAGATTCTTGCCTCTTTCTGTTTTATTTTAAAGCAACATATCATTGTTTACCTGCTGCATACTGTCACTAGATTCCAGCCTCTTTGCTTTTACGTCTATAGGTTTGGTCAATTACTGCAATAGCTTTTTGGTCTTGCTAAGAAAAGCCATTTAAATTTTTTCAAGATTTCCACAGACAGGTAGTGATTAGAATATATTGTCAAATCCCTTCTTTTTTTTTTTTTGTCACATAACTCACCTGCCAACTTGTTCTTGTTAATTCAGCTCTTCTGGCTCATGCTTGTTTCTACACTTAGTTGTGGGAGGATGAGGTGACTGAGCCTGAATAGGAGATAGCAGCGGTAGCTGAAGCAAGATGAAAATGAACGATATTTTCAAATCCTAAGCAGGGCGGCAGAGGCTAATAATTACATTAAAAAGGCCCTCTGTAGGTAGGTGCAAATAGGCTAGTCTAAACAAGTGCCGCTGTTTTAATATGGGCTGTTGGAGAGATGTCATTACCTGACGAGACTGCCACCTTTCACCTCTAGCCATTGTGATCCGTTAGGTCTCACTAACGGGAGCGTGAGGAACTTGTTTGCAGGGGATTTGTTGTCTCACGCTCAGAGGCAGCTGAGAGACTTGCCAAATGACAGGAAGACGCTTACATTCACAAGGTGTGATTGCCTAAGTGTTTGTCTGTGTCTAATTAGTTTGCCTTTGCTGGTTGGTAGCTCCACAGCCAGGAGGCAGATTGACTCTGCAGGCTGTAAGCAAAGAGGGTTGATTGGTGTTGTTATCATTTGTTTATTTAACCCTCCCTCAAACCAGGGAATCTTTTCGAAAGAAGAGCCTTTTCTGCTGCCTCTTAAAAAGGCATTAAAAAAAAGAAAGAAAGAAAGAAAGAAAAGAGGAAAAGAAAGAAAGCAGCTCCCAGCGAGGCTGAGGCTGTTACACTGTCCCCTTTATCATGTACTGGTAACAGGCAAGTCACTGGTCACAGATGCTCTTTGTTCAAGAGAACACGCAGAACATTTTGCTTAGAGACGATGGACCTGATGCTTACATCCTTTAGACTGAGGAGGAGAAGATTAATTTGAGACCAATGCTGCTTTTTCTCTCTTCAATTTTATAAACAACAGTGGAAAGAAAAGCAGTGGTCTGGGCCCCTGCTGCTGCTGCCTTCTAGAGCTGCACACACCCTGCAGAAAGATGTGCCGAGAAGTTAATTTAAAGGAAGAATTTGGCTTGCGTCTTGTTGGTTGCCTTCCTGATGAGCGTCGGTGGGTCTGCCATAACAACTACTGTTGATAGACACTCCTGGGCCCAGGATCTTCTGGGTTTGGGGGTGTCCTTTTAGATCAGGCCTCAGGGAAGCCGTGCCCCCTTCCTTACCTCATGTGCACTTGTCCTCAAAGCTGCCTCAAATGTGAGCCAGAGCTCAGGGGGTCATTACTTCAGGTAGGTTTTTACAACTGATCAGATTTCCCAAGAACACGACTTAACATCAGTGCATACCTTCAGATCTTTGTTTGGCTAGCAAAGATGATACAAGACTTGTTATTCTGTTTTTATGGGTTTGCTTTTTCCAATATGTGTGAGCTCCTCATTAAGGCATTCTGCCTTATTAATCTAACACGGTACCCAGCATTAAGTAGGTCCTGAGTAAACACGTCCTGAATAAATGAGCAGGCTCATATGAGTCAACAGTAATATTCAGTTATATCTTACTTCTCAGCTCAATTTCTTCAAATGTTCGTTACCTGTTAAAGGACTTGGTGTGCATCTTGTCCCCCAGGACAGATGACAGTAATAGCTAACTGTTATTTAGTCTCTTCTATGTCCCAGGCACTGCAGTAACTTTATATATATCATCTAATTTAATCCTTACGGTGACCCTCTGGGCCAGGTGCCACTGTCATTTCCATTTTATAGAAGAGTACACCAGGTCTCCATGACTCTAAGTAACCTATCCGAGGTCATACAGCTGCTACACGGTAGACCCAATACTTAAACGTAGTTCTGCCTTACTTGGAAATCTGTGCTTATAACTGGAGAGGATGTTCCTTAGGGCTCTGTGTGTGCACAGAGGGCCATGTGGCAATCGTGAAAACCCAGCCACAAAGAAGGGTAAGAACAAAGCTCAGAGAGAGTGATTGCTAGAGCCAACAAGGGTCAAGCTAATGCATGAAACTCATGATTTAGAGCAAATGGGGACACTTTTGTAAAATGTACTCATCATTCTGTGAGCTCTGAGTATACCATGACTTTTCTGTGGAATCAGACATATCATCAAATCGAGGGAGACTTCTCAAGGAAATCATACTTTCATTGTTACTGCCATATTTATTTGCTTCCTACTTATAGCTTATACTTTTTAATAGGCATATTTGAGAGAGGAAGGGCCAGCACATGAAAAGCCATGGGACATAAACAGAGCCAATAAGCCCCAAAAGGAATGTCGGAAATGGAGTGTGGTGGGCAGAAGCAGAAAGCGGTGTTTGTCTGAGGAATGAAATGGCACTATTAAAAGGGTGGATGCTGAGCAGGAGGCAAAGGAGCAGAACAGCAAATGGCAGGAGAAATGTCAGGGCATCCAGGAGTTCAAAGTCCCTTTAATGTTAAAGTTGCCACCAAAAGAGGGCCCAGGCATTGCTCTTACCCTCTTAGCCATGTCCTTGCTGTACTTAGGAATTCACATTTCACAGCAAGCTTAGTCTCTTCATTCCTCACTTCTTGCAAGAACTGTCTGCACAAGATTAGAGAAGTAAGTATAATTCGAGAAGAAAATAAATAACAAATATGCACACCAAGCCTTGCCAAACCTCCATGGGCGGCAACAGGAAGCTTTCTTGTAGCTCCTCCCTTTGTAGTCCCTCTGCTGACCTGCCTCTGGCTACTAGAATGTGGCTTCATCATTGAAATCAGTGGGCTGTCCCCAGAATGCTGGATCACCTGGCAGGGGTACAGGGGTTCTATTTCTGCTACTACTGTCACCCGCTTCTTTGGGCGACTATGCCGTATCTTCTGCTCACTTGATAGTCTTGGAATTTTAGAGGTGGATTCTTACATGGTTTGGTGTCCAGTTCCTTCAGTACAAGGGTAAGCTTGGGGTAACAGTTGTCTGGAAGGATAGTGTCATTTATTTTGTGTATATGTATTTTATATTAGTTTTAAAAATAATTCATTTTAGAGCATTTGTAATGTTAATCCATAACTTATAGGAAAGGAAAAAGCAAAGACCAAATAACAAAAACTTGTTCTTCAACACAGATAGTTTGAAAAGCGCTCGTTTAGAGCATTTCTATGTCTTTGCAGGGTTGGAGAAAGGAAAAAAATTCAGATCCTTTCTTGACTCTCTCTATCTCTATCTCTGTGTGTGTGTGTATTTTTTTGTACTATTGGAATGTGTTTCCTCCCGACTTAGCTGCCTTCTTTTGTTTATACATAGAAGTATGTACACACACACACACACACACTCATACACATCAGCATTCACCATCACCTGACTCATTAGGCTTAAGATTTGACTTTTACTTTTTCTAACAATAGACCAAATGAATCCATGGCTACAGTAATCTTTCTTTATTCCAATGCCTTTCTTAAGAATGAATCAAAGTACTTTTGGTTGCTGGGTGCAGTTGCTTCTGCCTGTGATCTCAGCTACTTGAGAGGTTGAGGCAGGAGGATTACTTGAGGCTAGGAATTTGAAGCCATCCTGGGCAATATAGTGAGACCTACTCAAAAGAAAGGAAGAAAAGAAGAAATAGAGAGAGAGAGAGAGAGAGAGAGAGAAAGGAAGGAAGGGAGAGAAAGAGGAGGGAGGGAGGGAGGAAGAAAAGAAAGAACAAATGTTAAAAATTGTGTTAAAATTGTGATTATTTTATATGAAAAGGAGCCTGTTTAGCATGCATATAAAACTGGCAGGATGCCGAAATAAACCAAGCTGCCCTGACATGTGGAAATGGATCAATGAGCCATAAATAAATCTCTGGAATAAACGGAGGGAAGAAATCCAGTCCAGTCTTATACTACCATAATCTGGGACTGCTTTCCAAGCTGAATGAATTTCATTCATTAACTTACTCAATAAACATTTATTAAGCAACCAATCTAAGATGAGAAGTGAGTTCAAACCCATTGGTTTTTTAAGTACCTCCAGACTTCATGGTGGTTCTCTAGAATTTTCTTTCTTCTTGGGAAGACACATCATGTGCTCTCCTCCCAACCCAAGCCAAGACTGGCAGAATCCACAGGTGATTCCTGAGCTGCTGAGGGGTACAGAAGTTTTAGTAGGAGAGTGAAGAAGAATGCCTGTGGACTTCCTATGACCTATAAATGAATGAATCATGAGTGGGCTTAGGCAAGATCTAAGAGCTTACTTGTAAGTTAGAGTTGACAGTGGGCTAAGAGGTGACTTTGGAAGGTAGTTTGGAGCATGAGCTCTGGGTAGAAGTGGGGTTTAAGGGTTTAGAAAGGGACAGTCTATATTTTATTCTGCATACCTTTGGTAAGTGCTTATTTGCCAGATCCTGATCTAAGTGCTTTACACACATTATCTTGTAATCCTGACGACACGACAACCCCATGAAGTAGGTATTATTGTTATTCCTGCTTTACAAAGGAAAGAAGGGAGACCTGGAGAGCTCACACAGCTGTGGAATGATGGGGTAGGATACAAGCCCAGACTGACCTGAGTGTCTCACTCCAGGGCCACTGCTTCTCAGTCTTTAACACACATAGGAATCATTTGGAACACTTACTAAAACACAGATTCCTGGAATCCAGCCCTAGAGATTCTGACCATCAGGATGTCTGGGTGGGATTCAGTGTTCAGCATTTCTAACTAGCTCCCTGGTGATGGTGATGCTGCTGGTCCTTAGACCACACTTGGTGTTATTGTGAGGCCCGCACTGTTAACCATGAAGGCTGTCTCTACCTTCATTTCTCTACCTTCCCTCTGTTACTCTTCCAGCATAGAGGGCGGTAACCCTGCTGTAATTGACTGTTTGTTCCTCCCCAGATTCATATGTTGAAATTCTAACCCCTGATGTGATGGTTTTAGGGGGTGGGGCCTTTGGGAGGTAATTACATCATAGGGTAGAACCTTAAGAATGGAATTAGTACCTCTATAAAAGAGATCCCAGAGAGCTCTCTTGCCTCCTTCCTGCTATGTGAAGATATACTGACGAGTTGGTAGTCTGCAATCTAGAAGAACCTCACCATGCTGGCACCCTGAACTTAGAATTCCAGCTTCCAGAATTTGTGAGAAACAAATTCCTGCTGTTGATAAGCCCTCAAGTCTAATATGCTTTGTTATAGCAGCCCAAGCTGACTAAAATCACTGCTTAGTTCTTCAAGTTTGCAAACCCAAGTCTCATCCTGGCTACTTCTCTAGTAAACCCAGCAGTTAAAATTTCACAATACCTTTGTCTTTGTGTGTGATGGGGAGGTAGAGGCCCAGTGAAGTAGAATTCATTGCTTTGTGTTCCAAGTTACTGATCCAAGTAAACACACTTTGTACCCTGCACTAACCTTACCTAATGCAAAGCAAGGCATGAAAGACCTGCTGGGGCTCCTGTGGGAAGTGGCATCTCAGGAGCTGCTTTCCAGCCTGCCCCCTGGGAATGGGCCACCACAGCACTACTAAGGCACAAGTATAGACACCAGTAATTAACCTTGTAAATAACTTTGTAAAATACTACTGCATGTGGCTTAAACATTGCTTGTCGTTCCTCACTGCTGGAGAGTTTGTGGATCCCCAGAGTGTACATTTCAAGGTTCAATTTCCATTCCCTTTTTCTTCTAAAATAACCAGATTGAAGTGGCTTCTTGCAGTGTGTCCCCAGGTCTTTCCCATCCAGAAGTCTGCAGAGGGTTTGCAATCCTCTCCCAAAGGAATGGATTCTGCACTCCTGGCTGGAGGAGATGATTTGAGCCCTGACTCAGCACAACCTGCCTCTTACCCTTCTGGGTTTTCAATCCCTCTCCTGAAGAATATGCAGACCTCCCTTCCTGGAGGTGCTGCAGGGATGGTAAATAAGTGCTTGCAGAGCACCTGAAAAACACCAGGTGCTGCCCAAGAGTATGTGATGACCTTACATCCATGCCACCATGGATGCCCCTGCATCACCTGCCCTGCAATAAAGGAAAAGTACAATAAATCACACCCATACAGACACAGTAAGGAGTTCATGTTCCTCCAGCCATTCTTTCTAGTATGTCGGGGTAAAGTCTTTCCACAGACAGGGAAGGATAGTGTTTTCTTCTAAAAAAAGAACACACAAAACAAACAACACATAGAAGAATACGGTAATTTTCATTTAATGTATAAAGAGCCTAACTCAAATTCAAGACGTCTTTTCCAGTCTACAGATTGCACTATAAATGTATCAGGAAAAAAATGTACATCCTGGTGAAGGAAGCGGGGGTGACAAGTGCAGAGAATCAAACACGCCTGCAATAATGGACTGCCTTCCCCAGACTCGGTCAATTTGTTGTTTGATTAATTTCCTTGATATGCCTTTACTTGAAAACATTCATTGAGCATTTGTTATGTTCCTAGCGCTGGGTTAAGCCCTGGGAATTGAGGAATAAAAACAGCACAGCCTCTATTCTTAAAGTGCTCTAGCTTGGATGGAGCATGCAGACAAGTAGAAAGAGGAAGGGGAAAGCACTCTGCTCAGGGTCATACCCAAAACCTGGTGTTGTGGGGAGGCTCCCTTCCATCTCGGGGAGCTTGGGGGCTGCTGATGTGAACTCTGAGGTTGAAGCTTCCTTTCCTGGATCTTGAACCAGAAAATAGATTTGTGTATGCTGGGCCTGTAGTGAATTCTAATATGACCCTGGTACACTGAGAGGCAAGGTTTCCTTACTTCACACTGCTGCGGCTTTTAAATAACTGGCGGAACTGCTGGGCACATGCTCTGAGCACTGGGAATGGACTTCAACAGGGTGCTGGGTATTTAAAATACATTTATTGTTGTCAAGGCCTTTTTAAATGTGTGGGGTCCCACTGAGGGCTTAGAAAGGCTGGAGAGTGGAAAAGATTGGGAAAATGAGAGGGAAAAAAAAGACTGAGTGGGTATTAGGAATAAAAAGCCTGAAGAGTCGGAGTTGGGATATGGAATCTGGAAACTAAGGTAGCCATGCACCCATAAGTTACTGCACGAGATCACCTTCTATGAAAATAGCTCCAGGCTAAGGAAAATGGTCATCTCCTTAGACTGCTGGGAGGAGACCCCTCTGCCTCCATCACTCACGGTTCAGTGTACTGGACAGGTTACGTCATTACTCTCTGATACCCACCAGTGTTTCTCAAGGCATGATACTGAGATCCATTCCCTACCCCATTAACTGAATCACCAGATGCCTGACACAAATACAGATTCCTAGGCCCACTCACTCTAAAAGCAGTGGTAATATTTTTGGTGGGGCAGGGACCTTGGAGTCTGGATTTTAATGAACACAAGGTGATCCCAGCACTTGCTGAAATTTGAGAGCTACTAATAGAACTTCTTTTGGCATTCTGTACCACGATTTGTACTGTACCTTCCTGCATACATCAAGTGAGACAATGTGTAAAGAAGCATTTTTTTAGACATAATGTGTAATACTAATATTTGGCATAACTATCATTAGCTGTTTTATATGATTTTGTGATGGATTCATGAGATGTTAGCCATCCAAGGCAAACAATCCTTATAAATACAAGAACCTTGTTAGATCTCTAGTATTATAATTGTTCTAATATGGGTATCTTAAAAAATGATTACAGGGGGCTTGTTAGAAAATTCTTTCCATCATAGTCATTGTTCTGCCTGCTAGTAAAATATACTCCTGTGATTTTGGCTGATGATATCCATTCTTTTTCTGATGTCCTGTAGGTACAGTTGCATCATGGGAAAAGCTCAGCCCTTAGAATCAGACCAAGCTGGGCTATATCCTAGCCCTGCCACGTACGAACTATGGGACTAGACATGGAGTTTATCTCTCTGTTCCTTAGTTTTCTTATCTATAAAATGGTAACTATAATGCCTACTTTATAAGGCTGTTGGGAAAATTAAGAGTTCATCTGACAGTGTCTGGCACATAGGCACTTGATAAATGTTTATTATTGCAAGTCTTTGAAATTACATCTTTCCCTTAAATTTGATAACGTGGTGGCAGATTACTCTTTTATAATCTTGACACAGCCCCACTGTGCAAAGCTTCCCAATCTCAGCTTCACTAATTTGTCATGTGAAATGACTGTGATGAAACAAATTGTAATTATGTAGGAAGATCACTTAGAACGTTAGAGTGGCTGCTGTTGCTTGTTTCTTTGCTGTTTTACTTGTATACTAATTGACGCTGCCTCCTTAGGTGACCAGGTCAAATGCCTAGGACTGTGTTGAGTATTTTCCAACAGTTAACATAAGCAAGAAACAGAGGAGCAGGGTGACAGCTTAAGCTAAAGGAAGTTATTTCTTCACCAATTTTTGCCACTTTTTAAATTTTATGGTCAATTTTTAATTCAGTGGAAAAATGTGAATAGTTGCCATGTATCTCTCTCTCTCTTGCTCTCTTTCTCTCTCTCTCTCTCTCTTTCTCCCTCTCTCTCTCTCTCTCTCTCACACACACACACACACACACACACACACAAGCATGTCCTTGGCCAAGAGCAATTTATATTATTCATTGTTTATAGTGAGAGTTTATAAAATTTCATCCATTTATGAGAATTGTTACAAAACCTAGGGAATTAACAGGAAAATCGGACAAGACTTCTATTAAGTGTTGGTAAAGTGCCAGTTAAAGTGTACTTTTGGGTAAAATGAGTAATAAAAGTTGCCCAATCTAAAACTGGTTGACTGGAATTTATTCTTAGTTTTACGATAGATCTTAATCAAAAGGTTATAGCTGTGGGGGCTTTTATGACAAAATATGTATATATTTAAGTTTCATTGGCTGCAGAATTACATCAAATCTAACGGATATAAATGTAAATTTATTCAGTGGAAAAAAAACCCTACTACCATAATGCATTCATTTGCATGTGCAATGCCAGTTCAATCTTTCTCTCTCTCTCTCCTTTTTTTTTTTAGTTTCTTTAACTCTCTCCTTCCAATGCTGTCATTCAAGATAAAAACTGATAGTGGAAGGAAAAACAGTCTAATTGAGATTTTAAACTACATAAAAGATATAATTCTAGACTTTGACTTGATTTCTTCATAAAAATGTCAATTCCATATAATATATCTGATAGGAGCACACTTTGATTATGATGACACTTAAATTATTTTTCTTTGACTAATGGAAGGATGGGTTTTTCCATGTTATCAGGTCTCTGGTTTATTGTAATTGCTGTGGTTCCTTTGAGGTTTGCTTCCTGTCTCTTTTTCTCCTATCTATTCCATTGCACATCCATTTTCAGGAAAATGCAAATAACAATTCTGGAAAAGATTTGAGCTGTTAGATGTTTCGAACAGTGAATAAGAAGATGATAGCCCAAATTGCTACACAGCTGTGATTTCACAGGGCAGTACTAGGGCCGGGACTCAGCGCCTCTGGACTCCATGAGTAAGGGTGCTTTGAGTGTCTGCATGTGCTGCTTTGCTTTTCAGACCATGGGCGTTTCAGTGGATTTTTGTGACAGTTGTCCTTTTTTTCAGAACATGGGGTCAGCGTTGCAGGGGTTTAGGCTTGAGTTGGGACTGGGAATTCTGGCTATGTCCTGGTGGTGATAAATCTTACATTCCACATGGGAAGAGCTGCCCTGTGTCTATGTTTCTTGAGCTATCCTTGCTACACAGCAAGCTCTGGGGGATCTGTAGAACAGAGTTTGTTGCAGGATAGGGTTCACTACTGTCAGCTCACAGTGATCCTGGATGAAATAAAGCATTGCACTCAAAACATTTCTTTACAACTCTCTTTTCAAGACCTTAGTTTCAGGCGGCTGCCTGGCTGCTGGCCGGAAATTTTTAAGCCATTTCCTACTTACTGCTGCAGTCTCCTGAAGTTAACGTGCATGCTTCACCTTTTAGACACAAAGACCATGAGTTGGGCGCCATTGGTTCAATTCATTCTCTCCACTGATCGGAGTTCCTGAAAAACCGTGGTGTTAGTAGTCAAAGCCTTAAGGATGCAAAAGAAGGAAGTGAATCTGTAATTAATATATGTCCTCAGTTTGATTTAACACATTAAAGTGAAAACATCTTTGGTGTTTGGCGCCTCAATGCTCCTTTCTTCTGAAGCATATTCAGGAAGTTACACACATAAGGTATGGAGTTCAGTAGCTTTTACTGGAATCCCGAAAAGCCCTGAGACAACTCTCATAATCGCCCTCCAAATGCAGGTCGTCCATGGTAAGTGTGGCTGGCCTCCCCAGTAAGGTTTCCTATTCCATCCTCTTATTCACCTAATTACATAGCAGATGCCAGGCCCTTGCAACAACCACTGGTCAGGGATATAGAACAGACAGCTGAGAGGAAGGCTGGGTCTGTGGACAGCTTGCATTGGAGAACATACCTAAGCAGACAAGAAGCAAGGGATAGATTCCTGGGCATGGGCAGCAGGGAGGATGCTGGACTCTTCAGCAGAAGAAAGAGGCTGGCTTTGTGCCAGCCTGGAAAGTGTGCACAGGAAGAGGCACCCTTGTCCTTCTGCATGAGAATTAGTTATTAGTTTCCTCTGTCATGACTGCCCACTAGCAAAGGTATTGGATTAGTAACTTGGCTGGTGGGGATGATAGTTAGGGAAAAAGAATTCCTTCCTCTGTGGCTGAGGCAGGAAAATGGAAGACACAGACAGGTCCCTCCTGCCCTTTCACTGACAAAACCAGTCTGCCCAGCACCGTGATTTTTGTGGCCTTCAGGGTGACTCCAGGGATTACTGGGAGGATCTGCACTCCTACAATGCATACTGTATTTCCTTGTTTCTAAGATCACTTAAATTATAAGGCCATTTTTAATAATAGCTGCTAAGAAAAAAAAGAAACACTTCCATGGAAAAGGTCCATAACAGTACTTGCTTGCTGACCGATCAAGTGTACTGTCCTACTTCCCATTTCCTGGGGGAACTGGCAAATTTGGCAGCGTAAGCTGTGTCTGGGGAAATTCAGTAACACACCAGGAAGGTGAATGTGCTGGGGAATCTCTGCAGAGGCAAACCTAGTCCTACTTTATGCAGCAGCAAAATTGACAAGGTGCCCAGGCATCAGAAAAGGAGTACATTACAGCACTTGTCCTTCAGTGTATCCTCTGTCCTTATTTACATATTTCCCATAAAACGTACATCTTTAGAGTTCAGCTCCTAAAAGCATACATGCTAATTTTTCTACAGATCTATTATGTATGAATGAGAAGAGTCTATTCTTTTCTCGGTGTGTGGAGGATTTGTGCATGTAACCCCCCATTAGTGTTAATGGCAGATCTATGCATAATTTCCCTAACTCCCAGAATCCGGGGCGCCTAACTAAGCCATATGCAATTACTTACCCATACACTGACAGGGAGTAGGTGCCAGGGCTAAGGAAACCGGGTTCTGGGGTGGGATTTTAAGTTCTCACACTTTGGTGGTCTGCGTTCAAAAAGGAAGGTTACAAGGGATGTGAACAGAAGAAATTTGCTTATCTTAAAACCCCTCTGAAACATTTCATGGCTTCATTAAGATGTGTCTCTGCCCATAAGACTATAAAATAGTAGAGGTCAGGGACTGCAAAGCTCTGTAGAGTAGCTGGCACAGAGAAGGCACGTAGTGGGTTCTGCTGCTGTTGCTACTTGAGTGACTCAACCAATGAAAGAATCAACAAAAATATTTTGTTAATAGGTTTGGTGATTCTCTGGATTTTGGTCTTAGATTAGTGCATTCACCTTACTGGTGCGTTACCAAATTTCCCTGGACACACAGCTTCATTTGCCAAATTTGCCAGTTCCCCCGGGGAAAGGGAAGTAGGACAGCGCAGTTGATTGGTCGTTCCACTTTTGGGTTGGGAGCCGAGAGCTGCTACCATGCAACATGTTTCTTAGATGTCAGAAACCTGACCTCCGTTGTTACAGTGCCTCCCCCTAATTACCTTCTTATTTCCATTCAGTTAGACCTAAGTGAACCAATGCTAGGAGAACATACGTTATTTGTGTAAGATCTCACAGCCAGTGCGAAATACAACTAGAATTTGAACTTGGACCTTTTGACTATAAAGCTCATGTTCTTTCTTTTACAATATCTCCCTTCCTCTGTTCTATTACCCCATCCCCTCTTGACACTCTCTCTAAAACAGCTAGCAATCCTACTCTTACGGCCACTCATTTACACTCATACCTACAGTCATTCGAACATGAAAACCTATGTTTATGATAAGGTAAAGATGCTCCCCTACCTCCCACATCTTCTATTATTTTTTTAAATGTTTTAACTTTTATTTTAGGTTCAGGGGTACATGTGCAGGTTTGTTATAGAGGTAAACTTGTGTCACGGGGGTTTGTTGTACAGATTATTTTGCCACACAGGTACTAAGAATAGCACTCAATAGTTACTTTTTCTGATGCTCTCCCTCCTCCCCGCCTCCACCCTCAAGAAGGCCCCAGTGTCTGTTGTTTCCTCCTTGTGTCCTCTGTAGGATAAGCAGTGCCTGAGATACTTGTCCAGGAACCTTTAGAGATTTGCCTGAGTCAGCAGCTGGCCAGCGCCTGAGCTTGGTCCATCCAAGGCAGTCCATCCCACAGGAGAGTTGCTGACAGCCTTGCCTTCATGATTACATGATTGAATGATTAATGAATGGAAACATTTCATGTAAAGAAATTCAAAGCTGCAAGATAATCACTTAAGTAAGATTAGAATCTTACTTGACAGTATAGGAAGAATAAGAGAGATCCAGAGAGAGAGACAGAGAGAGAGAGAGAGAGAGAGAGATTATTTGAGTTGATAAATTACATCAGTTGGTCAGTTTACCAATTTACATTGAGAATTGTGTTAAATAACTTGCTCTGGAGGAGAATATACTATTAATACTGATGTCAGCTTATTCATAGTAATGTGTAGAAAGAATCTGAACTGCTGTGTCTAGAAAAAGGAAAGAGTATATATACTAGAATGTGGGATCTCTGTCAAAGATTCTAAGACAGTAAAGAATGCTTTGTAAGAGTGTCTGACACCATGAGCCAATACATTTACATAAACGTGTGATGACAAATGCTTGCTTTGGGGTGGCTGGCTCAATCAATGCACAACTGGACATATGTATTGTGAAGAGCAAGGACATAGTCTGTGGGTCACTGTATATAAAAAAAATGAGGCAAGCATGTTGAGGCTTTTTGCTTGCTTGAATTACAGATCTAGTGAGCAGAAAAATAGCTCATCCTCCCCAATTATCTTGCTGCCTTTGGGTTTCTACATCCATGTGCTTGGAAGCTTCTTACTGCAACATAGTGTGAGTTGGATTCTACGCTAGTTACAATGTACTGTGTGCTGAACTGGCTGGGAAAGAAGTTGGTATGGGTCATATATAGTAAGGAGGGGAGTAATCTATCAAAGTATAATCAAGAAAAGTGAAGATTGTCTATTGTTTAATTCTGCAAAATAAATATCCTTAATGTTTTTTGTTTACTTTTTCCGTCAATTACTGATATGAGTGTTGCACTCTCCAACTAGAATCATGATCTGTTTTCAGTTTTCTCAGTTTTTGCTTCATCTATTTTGAAACTTTTATTAGGTACGTAGGTGTTTAGTATTGTTTTGTGCTCTTGATCAATAGACCCCTTTATCATTATGAAATGTCCCTTTTAATTTCTTTAATATGTTTGATACTAATACAATTACTTTAGCTTCCTTCCTTCATTCCTCCCCGCCCTCTCACTGTTTACCTGGTCTATCATTTGCTGTCTTTTTATTTTTAGCATTTTGTGTCTTCAGAAGCTTTCTTATTTAGAGTATATATTTGGGTCTTATATTTTAACTCCTCTGACAACCTATGCCTTTAATTGAAGTATTTACACTCCTTACTTTTAATTATTAATATTGCCAGATTTAAACCTACCAATTTGCTGTTTTTTGTTTATCTTGTCTTTTCTTTGTTTTTTTTTCCCCCTCTTTTGCATTTGTGTGTGTTTTTTAAAGTTCATTTTATTTCATTATTGGCTTATTAATAAAAGATAAAATATATCTTTTATTTATTTTCAGTTATTGTTCTAATATTACAACATGCAATTTTAACTTTTATAATGTGTTTTAAGTAATGCCATGCCGTGTCATATACAGTGGATGAGAGTTGTGACAGTCTAGTTCTCTTTCCCTTCTTTTTCCCATCCTTTGTGCTATTTTTATACATTTTAATTGCTTATATTTTATAAACTCCACAATATATAGTTATTCTTGCTTTAAGCAGTTATTTATCTTTAAAAAGTAAAAGTGATAAAAATGACTTTTTTTTTGAGAAAGAGTTTCACTCCGTCGCCCAGGCTGGAGTGCAGTGGTGTGATCTTGGCTCACTGGAACCTCTGCCCCCCAAGTTCAAGTGATCCTCCCATCTCAGCCTCCTGAGTAGCTGGTGCTACAGGCATGTGCCACCACACCCAGCTAATTTTTGTATTTTTTTTTTAGTAGAGATGGGCTTTCTCCACGTTGGCCAGGCTGGTCTTGAACTCTTGATCTCAGGTGATCTGCCCGCCTCAACCTCCCAAAGTGCTAGGATTAGTGCATGAGCCACCATGCCTGGCCTAAAAATGTCTTTTATAATAAAGGGCAAATGTATTTACCTTTTCTACCTTTCTTTATTTGTTTGTATACGTCCAGACTTCCATTTGGAATCATCTATCGTCTGTCCAAAGAATTTGCTTTAAACTTCCTTATAGTGTTGGTCTGCTGGCAATTAATTTTCTCAGATCTTATTTGTTCGAACGAGTGTTTTGCCTTCATTTAAAATAATTATTTTCATTGGGTATAGAATTCTAGGTTGATAGTTTTTTCTTTCAGTACTTTAAAGATGTCAATTAATTGTCTTCTGCCTTACATCATTCTTGACAAGAAGTCTGATATTATTCCTATCTTTCTTCCTAAGTTTACATTGTATCTATTTTTTCCTCTGGTTGCTTGTAAGATTTTCTCATTCTCAGAGGTTTTAGGCATTGTAATTATATTGTGCCTCCATGTGCTTTTCTTTATGGTTATTCATCTTAAAGTTGGTAAACTTCTTGAATCTGCATATTAATAGTTGTGATTGATTTCGGAAAAATTTTGGTCATTATACTTTCAAATTTTGTTTGTCTACTTTCACTCTTTCTGATACTTCAATTACCTGTATGTGAGACTACTTTGTATTGTTGTGCAGGTCATTGGTGTTCTGTTTAATTTTTATCTTTTTTCTGCCTATGCTTCATTTTGAATAGTTTTTGTTGCTAGGCCTTCAAGTTCACTGATTGCTTTTTTCTTTCATAGTAACTATTCTGCTGTTAATCCCATGCAGTGTATTTTCATTTGAGACATTTTGGTTTTTATCGCTGAAAGTTTCATTTTTATCCTTTTAAAAAATGGATCTTCCATATATTTTATTGTTATACCCATGCTTTTTTTTATATTTTTAAACTTATGAAGCATATTTATAATATCAGTTTCAGTGTCCCTATCTAATTTAGCTAACATCCCTAGCTAATCAGTCACTCATTCTGTATCTGATTCCAGTGATTGTTTTTTTCTCCTGGGTGTAATATTTTTCTGTTTATTTGAATGTCTGGTAAATTTAGGTTAAATGCCAGGAATTTTATGCTGTTAGGCGTTAGCTTTGGTTGTATTCCTTTACGTAGAACTTGTTCTGATAAGTGTTGTACTTGTTCTGATATGCAGTTCTGTTACTTAGAATCACCTTTTGTGGCTTGCTTGAAGCTTTCTTAGGGCACATCTAGGACAGCCTTTATTATATAGATAATTTAAATTAGCTTCTAAGATTGTATCCTGCCGATAACTCTGCCTCATTCCCTGTGTATTATGTTTGTCCACTCTGCCTGGTGGGAATGTAAGATGAGCTTTGGGAATTGTTTGGTCTTTTGTTTTTCTGATGGTTTCCCAGGGCCTTGGGGAATTTACTGTCATCCATGTGCAGACCCATCCTCAGCAAGACTTGAGGGACTCTTGGCAGATCTACAGAGCTTATTTTCCTTTCTCTGTGCAGCTACTCCCTTCCTGGCTTCCTATACCAGAGGTTGTAGCTGTTTACCTTCCTGATCTTCTATATCAGTGTCCTCATTCAAGTGAGACTTTTGGGTTGTATTTAGGTCCCTTTCCCTGTGCTGCAGCCTAGGACCTGCCTCCAGGTAGTGAGCTGCAGCAATGGTCCGACTTGCTTCTCTTTTGTCAGGAATCACAGTCCTATACTGCTTACTCGCCAATGGAAAAAGAAAAACCATTGTTTTGTATATTTTGTTAATTTTTTTCTAGTTGTTTAATGCAGGAGTCTAGAGTACTCCATTTTTGTCAGAAGTAGCAGCTCTTGTAAGGTTTAAATGAGGTCATGATATGTATAACTAATGTTTAAAAAAGTAAGCTATTCTTTTCTCTGTTGCTTCCGAAGGTAGAACTAGGAGCAAGAGATGGAAGTGGCAGTTAGAAAGATCTTTCTACCATACCTTTTCAGCAAGGAAAATAGGCAGGAAATAGTAAGGTTTTGTTTTCAATCTCAGGGAGTATTTACATAGGCTAGAGAAGAGAGGCTTTCTTCTAAAAAAATTTCCTCATTTTTCAGTTGACCTCTGTGTTTCTTCCCAAATTTCAGATTCCATAATACTTTTGATAATGTCTCAGCAAAATAGTGCTAGAGAGAGTGGATGTAGAGATCAGTTCTTCTGAATCCCGGGTTAGTGATATGTCTATGACTAATCTTTAGAATTGCCTCTTCAATTTTAACTAAACTATCCATGAAAATGGCCATGAAAGAGATACAAACTTTAAAAATTGAGTGGGAGAATGTTTTCTAAGTGTAGAATTTACAATTTTGTTCTAAGTGTCTACTTAGACAGTTTTTTTCTCTTTGAATGTGTCAATATCCTAGCCATGATAAGATCAGCGATTTTACTCAAAAGGTGGAAAAAGACTAAATAGCCTAAAGATTTTCCCTAAGAAGTGCTTTTATAATACCCCAGTGAATTACCAGGGCATAAAGTTTGTTCCTGGAAAACAAACCAGACCCTAAGGTGAATTTTCTTCTAAAAATTATACAGAGTTAAAAGGAAAAGGTAAAAATAAAAGTATAGGGGTGGGATGTGTTTCAAAATATTGTGTGGGTTTATCGAATCTCCAGATTGCTTTAGCTATTTGAGAAAACCCCCGAGGGCCACATGACTGGTCTCCAAAGTTGGCCACTTAAGGAGGACTGACTTAAAGGAAACTCCCAAAGGGCATTTGAGTTTCAGGAGCTTATTTTTCAGTCTCTTTCTTTAATTTGCCTGAAAAACCCTTTGGAAAACTGATAGGGTAGATGGGAATTTGGATCTCAGAACCCATCTTTCCAGCTTCTTGACATTACAAATGAGGAGAGTGAAGCCCTGTGAGATGGCATGACCTAACTCAAATCACAAGCTGATTCCTGGGTCAGCTAGGGCTATTCTCTCATTTGACAAATGTTCACTAAATAAATAGCATGTGAATTACATATAGCCCAGGGCTCTTTATACTACATCACAAGCCTCCCTTCATGAATTATAATAATGTGAAAAGAGCTTATCAGAATCTTTTAAAAAGTTGCCTCTCTGAATGTATCATTGAGATATGTCCAGCGAAATTCAGCACCTTCGTGACAGCAAAGAGGCTCAGTCAGAATAGGAAGTGAGTGGCGGTGTGCCAGAACATGATGTGTTTCTACTGAGAGGGAGATTTCCATGCAAAAGTGGGACCAGAGGTCAGAGACCAACATAATGGTCAAATGTGAATTAAGAACAATTAATGAATCTGGACTCAAATTAATTGAGTTCTTACCCGATAAACAGTCAGGTCATGCTAGCACTTGAATTCAACATTGCAACAGCAAGAAAATAGAGGATGTTGAATTGGTTATATTATTATTCAGAAGAGAAGGGATGCTGGTGTTGTCAAGTACAAACTCTTGTCAGATGCCTTTATCTGCTCAGATCTCCAGTTACTGTTCAAAGTTCAACTTTCACTAGCTATGAATTGCACAATTATGTCAGCTTCTCAGGTTCAATCGAGACAACATCAGAGAAAAAGGAGCCATGTTCAGTAGAAATAAGCAAAAGCTGTTTGCATTTCTGGAGTGGAGGAGACACAGCAATGTGCGAATGTGGGACAAGACAAGGGATGATACCAGAAAAACTGCCTTCTGATATTCTGATATCAGTGAAATTTGGTCTCTTCTTTCACTTAAATTTTATAAAAGTTCTAAGCAAGAGAGACAGCAGTTTAAGGGGCTCTGTTCATGTTCTCACTGTAGTGAATAAAAGTCCAGCCTTTGTGAATGGGAGTCATGCTTGGCTGACTTTGAAACAGGGACTTCTTTTGTATAGATGATACCTTTGGGCAAATTAGGAAAAGGCGATATAAAAAACATTTCGAGTGAACACATTGGGAAATAATACTGCTTCTAGGATGCAGTCTAGCACTGACGCTCAGATCTTGGAGACCAGAGCACGAATTGGGTTTCAAACCCAGCTTGACCCTTTGGCTGGGCGCCTCGTGTGGGCTGTGGTTTTGCCTAATGGTATGCTTTGAAATCTTATGATTTCTGAACTTATCTCCTGGTGAGTATAAGCTGTCATAGGTCTTTTATTAGGCCTGGGGTTTGTTGCAAAGGTGTAAGTCAGCAGTAACCTAAGACTTTAGGCATGGAGCAAGGGGACTTAAAAAGGCAGTGTCTACTGGCAAAGGTGGGGCCGAGGACCAGACAGTCCAAATGAATGCCACATCCAAAGGAAATGGGCAACAAAGCAGAAATTGGATTTCACCAGACAGTAGCTGGTGAAAGCAGTCTCAGGAGGAAAGATGGCAGGGGCCTGCATGATTCCCAAAGGTGTGGGTCCTGCCAGCATGCTGAGCTGGATTGGACAGGGGTCAGCAGTAGCTGTGGGCGGGGCTCTGAAAGAGGAAAGCAGTAATTGTAGTGGTTGAATCCTTGCTAGCTCTGGAGCTGCACTGCTGGAATTCAAATTTTAACCGTGCTCAGCCTAAAAACTCAGAATCCTCCTTGATTCCTTTTATTTCATCATACCCCATATCTAGTCCACCAGCAAATCCTGTTGGCTCTACTTTCAAAATGTAACCAGATGATGACCACTTTTCACCATTGCCACTGAAGTAGGCTTCCAACTCGTCTCTCTGCTTTTGCCCTTGTTTCAACCCCTCACCTCCATCTCAAGTTTATTCTCATCACAGCAGCTAGAGTGAATCTTTGCGAAGGCTCCTGCCACTCCTCTGCTCTGAATTTTTCTGTGGCTTCCCATGTCAGACTGAAACCTGAAGTCTTCGCAATGACTTTCAAGACCTGTGTGATCTAAATTCCCATCCTCTTGGTCCTCATCTCCTGACACTACCAGAAGGGAAAACAAACAAACGAATAGTTTTTTCCTTCCACTCTCACGCTCTCAACACAGAACACTTCACCTCTGGTAAGCAAAATGTGTGTGGGGATTTCTTCCCACAACAGCTAATCAATTCTTCATTGGACACCAACTGTGAATAATTTAACTCAATTCTGACAGTACCTGGAGATCGTGTCAGATCCCACAGGTTGAGGGCTCAGTCCCACAAGGATGCCCTCCCCAACTTCAGATGCTAATTGCAAGCACAAATTGTGACCTGTATTTCTGAACAACCAGACATATATCAGAGTTCCCACAACCTCTTCCCTGGGTTCAATTAATTTGCTAAAGCAGCTCACAGAACTCAGGGAAATACTTTATTTACATTGACCCATTTACATTGGTGCATACTACAAAGGATACTGACAAGCAGCCAGATGAAGCAATGCACAGGGCAAGGAATGGGGAAGGGGCCCAGAGCTTTCATGTCCTCTCTGGGCACCTACCCTCTGGGAACATTCACCTGTTCAGCTGTTTGGAAATTCTCTGAACCCTGTCCTTTTGGGTTATGTGGAGGCTTTATTACACATGCATGGTTGATTATATCATTGGCCGTTGGTGGTAACTCAACCTTCACTCCCTCTCCCCTCCTGGAAGTTGGGTGGTGGGACTGGAAGCTCCAACTCTCTAATCACATGATTGGTTCCCCTGGCAAACCAGCCTCCCTCTTGAAGCTATCTAGGATTCCCCATTCACCAGTCATCTCATAAGCATACAAAAAGGCATTTATCACTTAAGAGATGCCAAGGGCTTTAGGAGCTGTGTGCCAGGAAACTAGAGGAAGAATATATACATGCATATATATTTCACAACATTACACTCCCCTTAAGGCATTTGTTCTTTCTGATTTCTACCTTGAGCACTCTCCTCCCAACTAGTCATTTCCTTCAGGTTTTTTCTTCAAATGCCATCCAGCAGAGGACTTCCCAAATTATCCTGTCTAAAATAGTAACTGACCATACGTCGCATGCTCCATTGGGTCTCTCTGCTTTACTTTTCTTCTTAGTAAGCCTCAACTTCTGATATAATATTTATTTTAATGTTATTGAGGTACAGTTTATACATAGTTAGGTACATGGATTTTAAGTGTACCAGTTGTTTGTTTTTACTGCAGGGCAGCACCCTGATATGGTTTGGCTGTGTCCCCACCCAAATCTCGAATTGTAGCTCCTGTAATTCCCATGTGTTCTGGGAGGGACCCTGTTGGATATAATTGAATCATGAGGGTGAGTCTTTCCTATGCTGTTCTTATGATAGTAAGTCTCATGAGATCTGATAGTTTCATAAAAGGTTTCCCCTTTCTCTTGGCTTTCATTCTCTCTTGCCTGCCGCCATTTAAGATGTGCCTTTTGCCTTCCACCATGATTGTGAGGCCTCTCTAGCCATGTGGAAGTGTGAGTCCATTAAACCTCTTTTTCTTTATAAATAACCCAGTCTGGGGTATGTCTTTATTAGCAGCATGAAAACAAACTAATACCGTAAGTTGGTACTGGGAGTGGGTGCTATTGTGAAGACACCCAAGTGACTTTAGAACTGGGTAACAGGCAGAGATTGAGACAGTTTGGAGTGCTCAGAAGAAAATAGGAAAATGTGGGAAAGTTTGGAACTTCCTCAAGACTTGTTGAATGGCTTTGACCAAAATGCTGATAGTGATATGAACAATAAGGTCCAGGCTGAGATCATCTCAGATGGAGATGAGGAACTTCTTGGGAACTGCAGTAAAGGTCACTCTTGCTATACAAAGAGACTGGTGGCATTTTGCCTCTGCCCTAGAAATCTGTGGAACTTTGAACTTGAGAGAGATGATTTAGGATATCTGGTGGAAGAAATTTCCAAGCAGCAAAGCATTCAAGAGTTGACAGAGCATAAGTTTGGAAAATCTGCAGCCTGACAATGCAGTAGAAAAGAAAAAAAAATTCTGGGGAGAAATTCAAGCTGGCTGTAGAAATTTGCATAAGTAATAAGGAACCAAATGCATACCATCAAGACAAGGGGGATAATGTCTCTAGGGTATGTCAGAGACCTTCAGGACAGCCCTTCCCATTACAGGTCCAGAGACCTAGGAGGAAAAAATGGTTTTGTGGGCCAGGCCCAGGCCTCCCCACTTCCCTTGCTGTATGCAGCCTGGAGACTTGTTGCCCTCTGTTCCAGCTGCTCTAGCCATGGCTAACAGGGTCCCAGGTACAGCTCAGGCCATGGCTTCAGAAGGTGCAAGCCCCAAGCCCTGGCAGCCTCCATCTGGTGTTGACCTGCAGGTGCACAGAAGTCAAGAATTGAAGTTTGAGAACCTCCACCTAGATTTCAGAGGATGTATGCAAATGCCTGGATGTCCAGGCAAAAGTACTGCAGGAGCAGAGCCCTCATGGAGAACCTGTGCTAGGTCAATGCAGAAGGGAAATATGGGGTGGGAACCCCCACACAGAGTCCCTACTGGGACACTGCCTAGTGGAGCTGTGATAAGAGGGCTGCTGTGTTTCAACCCCAGAATGGTAGATCCACCTACAGCTTGCTTTGTGCACCTGGAAAAGCCACAGACGCTCAACACCAGCCTGTAAAAGCAGTCAGGAGAGGCTGTACTCTGCACAGCCTCATGGTCTTGGGATGCAAGAGGTGGATTGGTCTTGGGCGCAGCTTCCCAAGACAGTGGGAACCCACCTCTTGCATCAGCATGACCTGGATATGAGACATGGCATCAAAGGAGATCATCTTGGACATTTAAGATTGAATGACTGCCTATTAGATTTCAGACTTGCATGGAGCCTGTAGTCCTTTTGTTTTGGACAATTTCTCCCATTTGAAATGGGTGTATTTACCCAGTGCCTGTAGCCCCATTGTATCTAGGAAGTAACCAATTTGCTTTTGACTTTATAGGCTCCTAGGCAGAAGGAATTTGCCTTGGACTATGGACTTTGGGGTTAATGCTGAAATGAGTTAAGACTTTGGGGGACTGTTGGGAAGACATGATTAGTTTTGAAATGTGAGGTCATGAGATTTGGGAAGGGCCAAGGGTGGAATGATATCGTTTGGCTGTGTCTCCACCCAAATCTCTAATGTGGCTCCCATAATTACCATGCATCATGGGAGGCACCCAGTGAGAGGTAATTGAATAATGAAAGTGGGTCTTTCCTGGGCAGTTCTTGTGATAGTGAGTAAGTCTTATGAGTTATGATGGTTTTATAAAGGGGAGTTCCCTTGCACATGCTCTCATTCTCTCTTTTCTGCCACCATGTAAGTTGTGACTTTCACCTTCTGCCATGATTGTGAGGCCTCTCCAGACATGTGGAACTGTGAGTCCATTAAACCTCTTTTTCTTTATAAATTACCCAGTCTCAGTTATGTCTTTATCAGCAGTGTGAAAATAGATGAATACACACCCAATTGTATAAATATGCCATGATGTATTTGCCTAGTCATTTTTTCTTTTTTTTTTTAATGAAAGAAAAAAGAAAGAAAAAGAGGGAGAGAGAACAGGATTCTTGCTCTATTGCCCAGGCTGGAGTGCAATCTAGGAATAGGTATTGAAAACCTCTTTTATGCCGATAATTATGCTTAACAACAGAGACAGGAAGGAATAAGGGAAGAAAATAACAAACAAACAACCAACCAATATTTCATTTAAGTCTGTGAAATGCTGTGCAAATGCTGTGCAAATGCTGAAGAGTGATTTACTTCCAATTATATAGTCACTTTCAGAATAGGTGTAATATGATACTGAGAAAAATATATGTTCTATAGACCTAGGGTGAAGAATTCTATAGATATTCACCAAGTTTACTTATTCCAGGTCTAAATTCAAATCATAGATGTCCCTATTAATTTTCTATCTCATTGATCCGTCGAATATTAACAATGTGGTGTCAAGATCTCCCGCCATTATTGTGCAGGAGTTCAAGTCTCTTTATAAGTCATTTAGAGCTTGTCTTATGTATCTGGGTGCTCCTCTATTGGGTGCATATATATTTATAGTCATTAACTCCTGTTGTTGCATTGATTCTTTTACCATTATGTAATATCCTTCTTTGTTTCTTTTAGTCTTTGATACTGTTAAAGTCTATTTTGTCGGAGACAAAAATTACAACTCCTGTTTTTTTCTTTTTTCTCTCCATTTGATTGGTAAATCTTCCTCCGTCCCTTTGTTTTTATGTCTTTGTGTGTCAATGCTTGTGAGATAAAACTGGATACAGCGTACCGATGGGTTTTGACTTTTTGTTCAATTTGCCTGTTTGTGTCTTTAATTGGGGCATTTAATCTATTTAAATTTAGGATTAATATTAATATTTGTGAGTTCAGTATTGTGATTTAATGCTAGCTGACTATTTTACCCATTAGTTGATATGGATTCTTCATTATGGAGATATTCTTTACATTTTGGTAAATTTTTGGGATGAGTGATACTGGTTGTTCCTTTCTGTTTGTAGTGCTTCTTTCAGAAGCTCTTGTAAAGCAGGCCTGGTGGTGATGAAATCTCTGAGTGCTTGCTTGTTCGCAAAAAATTTTATTTTTCCTTCACTTATGAAGCTTAGTTGGCAGGATATGAGATTCCGGGTTGAAAATTCTTTTCTTTGAGGATATTGATTATTGACCCCCACTCTCTTCTAGTTTGTAGGGTTTCTGCTGAGAGGTCTGCTGTGAGTCTGATAGGCCTCTCTTTATGGGTAACCTGACCTTTCTGTCTAGCTGCCCTTAGAATTTTCTCCTTTATTTCAACCCTAGTGAATCTAGCAATTGTGTGTCTAGGAGTTGCTCTACTTGAGTAATATCTTTGTGGGGTTCTCTGAATTACCTGGAGTTGAATATTGTCCTGGCTTACTAGGTTAGGAAAATTTTCCTGAATAATATCCTGAAGAATATTTTCCAACTTGGATTCATTCCCTTCATGACATTCAGGTACACCTATCAGTCGTAAATTAGGTCTTTTCACATAGTCCCATATTTCTTGGAGACTTTGCTCATTCTTTTTACTTTCTTCACGAATCTTGTCTTCTCGTTTCATTTCATTAAGTTTGTCTTCGACCCCTAATATCCTTTCTTCTGCTTGATCAATTCAACTGTTAAAACCTGTGCATACTTTGCGAAGTTCTTGTATTGTGTTCTTCAGTTCCATTAATTCACTTATATTCGTCTCTAAATTGTCCATTCTCGTGAGCATTTCATCAAACCTTTTTTCAAGATTCTTAGTTTCTTTACATTGGGCTAGAACATATTCTTTTAGCTCAGAAAAGTTTCTTATTATCCACTTCTGAACCCTAATTCTGTTAATAGATCATGCTCGTTCTCCATCAGGCCTTGTTCCCTTGTTGATGAGGAACTATGATCCCCTGTAGAAGGAGAGGCATTCTGATTTTGAGTATTCTCAGCCTTTTTACACTGGTTTCTTTCCATCATGGTGAGTTTATCCACCTGTCATTTGTAATTGCCAACTTTCAAATTAGGTCTCTGAGTGGACATCCAACTTGTTGATTCCCAGCGCCGAAATCTGAGCAAACCACTGCGCCGACTAAAACAGTGGCATTAAGATTCGTGGTGCTTTTCTGCCCAGGAATCTCCAGTCTGGCTTCCCTCTTGAATCCCTTTTTCAATCAGGTAAATAGGCCACTCTGCCTTTCCGGAGCTCCAAATGTTGACCAAAAGGGGACGCAGTCCTGTTTAATCTGCACTGAGAACCACCGTGCTGGGGCGCCAGCAAAACTGCCACGCCGGCCCCAAGAGTCGCGCTGGCAACCCATGGGGCTCCTCCGCTGGGAATCTCCTGGTCCGTGAGCAACAAAAATTCGTCTGTAAGTGTGGCGTCCTCTTGTTCTGTGCGCTTTCTCTGGGAGCTACAATCCTGAGCTGCTAGTAGTCAGCCATCTTGGATCTCTCTGCCTAGTCATTTTTTGATAGAGAATTGGGTTGTTTCCTGTTGAGGACTATATTAAGAATAAAGGTATTATGAATCTTCTTCTACAAGTCTGTGTAGACATGTACTTTGATTTCTTTTGGATAAATACCTAAAAGTGGGAGTAATGGGCCATATATAAATATGTATGTAACTTTATAAAAAATTGACAAAAAGTTCTTTGAAACAGTTTTTCAACTTTACACTCCCACCTGCAATATATTAGAGTTCCAATTGCTCTACGTTCTCTCCAGCACTTAGTTTTATCTGTCTAATTTTTGCCAGCATTTGCTTTTGCCTGACTTTTGGATAAAAGCAATTTTAACTGGAGTGAAATGGTATCTCATTGTAGTTTTGATTTGCATTTCTCTGCTGTTCAGTGATGCTGAGCACCTTTTCATATGCCCGTTTCTCATTTGTATGTCTTCTTTCGAGAAATGTCTATTCAAATGTTTTGCCCATTTAAAATCAGATTGTTAGAGATTTTCCTATAGAGTTGTTTGAGCTCCTTATATATTCGGGTTATTAATCCCTTGTTAGATGGGTAGTTTGCAAATATTTTCTTCCATTCTGTGGGTTTTATCTTCACTTTGTTGATTGTTTCCTTTGTGTGCAGAAGCTTTTTAACTTGATATGATCATATTTTTCCATTTTTGCTTTGGTTGCCTGTGCTTGTCAGGTATTACCCAAAAAGTTTTTGCCCAGATCAATGTCCTAGAGAGTTTCCCAAATGCTTTCCTATAGTAGTTTCATAGTTTGAGGTCTTATATTGAAGTTTTTAATCCATTTTGATTTGGTTTTTGTATATAGCGAAAGATAAGGGTCTAATTCCATTCTTCTGCATATGGATATCTAGTTTTCCCAGAACCATTTATTGAAGAGACTGTCTTTTCCCAATGTATATTCTTGGCACCTTTGTCAAAAATGAGTTCACTATAGGTGTGTGGATTTGCTTCTGGGATCTCTATTCTGTTCCATTGGTCTATGTGTCTGTTTTTATGCCAGTACCATGGAGTTTTACTATAGAGCTACAGAAGCTTTCTATAGCTTGGTAGTATAATTTGAAGCCAGGAAATGTGATTCCTGTAGTTTTGCTCTTTTTGCTTAGGTTAGCTTTGACTATTCTGAGTCTTTTGTGATTCCATATGAATTTTAGAATTATTTTTTCTATTTCTGTGAAGAATATCACTGGTATTTTGATAGAGATTGCATTGAATAGTACATTGCTTTAGGTAATACGGACATTTTAACAATATTGATTCTTATAATCCATGAACATGGATTATCTTTTCCTTTACTTTTTTCTGTGTCCTCTTCAGTTTCATTAATCATGATTTATAGTTTGCCTGTTTTTCTGTGTGTTTACTATTACCAGTGAGTTTTGTACCTTCACATGATCTCTTCTTGCTCATTAAGGTCCTTTTCTTTCAGACTGAAGAACTCCCCTTAGTATTTCTTGTAGGAAAGATCTGAATCTGATGAAACCCTTTAGCTTTTGTTTATCCAGGCAAGCCTTTATTTCTTCTTCATGCTTGAAATATATTTTCCCTGGGTATACTATTCTAGGGTAAAAGTTTTTTTTTTTTTCTTCAGCATTGTAAATATATCATGCCTCTCTTTTGAACTGTAAAGTTCCCACTGAAAAGTCTTCTGCAGGCATATGGGAGCTCCATTGTATGTTTTTTTCTTCTTTTCTCTTGCTGCTTTTGAGATGCTTTCTTTATTCTTGAACTTTGGGTGTTTGGTTATTAAATGCCGTGAGGTAGTCTTTTTTGAGTTAGATCTGTTTGGTGTTCTATAACTCTCTTGCATTTAACTGTTGATATCTTTCTCTAGGCTTTGGAAGTTTGCTGATTTTTTTTGGATAAACTTTTCACCCCTATCGTTTTTCTCTACTTCCTCTTTAAGGTCAATAACTCTTAGATTTGCTTTTTTGAGGCCATTTCCTAGATCTTGTAGTGTGCTTTATTGTTTTTTCTTCTCTCTCTCTCTCTCTCTCTCTCTTTTTAATCTCCTCTGACTGTGTAATTTCAAATAGCCTGTCTTGAAGTTCACTAATTCTTCTGCTTGATCAATTCTGCTATTAAGAGACTCTGATGCATTCTTCAGCATGTCAATTGCATTTTCAACTCTAGAATTTCTGCTTGATTCTTTTTTATTATTTAAATCCATTTGTTAAATTTATCTGATAAAATTCTGAATTCCTTCTCTGTATTATCCTGAATTTTTTTGAGTTTCCTTAAAACAGCTATTTTGAATTCTCTATCTGAAAGGTCATATATCTCTGTTTCTCCAGGGTTGGCTCTTCCCTTTAAAATGGTAAATTCTCCCAGGCCCCATTCATGTCCACAGATGCTGTCTGGGAGCTGGGAATTGAAGTCAAATACCTTAGCAGTTAACCTGATGTTCTATTCTACTGTGGCTAAGCTGGCACTCATTCCAAATTACAAAGTCCTTCCTATTCTTCCTTCCACTTTCCACAGACATAGGAGCCTCTCCCTGTGGCCACCACCACGAGGGATCTGCCAGGCCACCCCTGATGTTCCCGTAAAGCCCAAGGGCTCTTCCATTAGTGTGTCGTGAATGCTGCCAGGCCTGGAACTCACCCTTGAGGGCAGTAAGCTCTCCTCTGGCCCAGGGCATGTCCATAAATGCTATCCAAGAGCCTAGGCCTAGACAAAGAGACCCTGAGACTACCCTTTTGGCCAAGCTGGTATCTAAGGTATGAGACAAAGTGCCCTTTACTTTTCCCTCTGCTTTTCTCAAACAGAAGGAGTCTTCCCCTATAGCCAGCACAGCTGGGAATGCACTGTCTTTCCCTTGAAGCCAGCAAGTCTTAGAGCCCAAGGCCCGCGATGTACTACCTGTATCACTGCTGGTTATTCAGGGCCCAAGGGTGCTTTAGTCAGCAAGCAAAGAATCTTGCCCAGACTGGGTCCTTCCCATTAACGAAACAATTCCCTTTTGGCCCAGGGTGTGTCTAGAAATGTTTTCCAGGAACTAGGACTGGGAATGGGAACCTCATGATTCTGCTTGGTGCCCTATCCTACTGTGGCTGAGCTGGTATCCAAGATACATTAATAAATCCTTTTTACTCTTCAGTTTCCTCTCCTTAAGCAGAAGGAAGGAGACATTTTTCTTTGATGTGAGCTGCACTGCCTGGGAGGAGGGATGGTGCAAGCACTCCCTTAGTTGCCCCGGCTGGTGTCTCCCTTGGTCATGTGCCACCCTAGTCTATGGGCTTTAAGTCCAGTCTAGTACTAGGACTTACCTAGGAATTGCAGTCCCCATGCCCTAGACTGCCTTTCAAGTTTACTTAGAACCCCAGAGCACTTCAGTCTATGGTGGTGAGGCTTGCTGAGAAGCTCAAGTTCTGGATGATTCTCCTCCGGCTAGGGCTGGTCCAAATGCTCCCTCTGTGCATGGACACTGGCTTAGCCCAGCAAGGGCAGCACTGAGTTCAGCGTAAAGTTCCCCAGCCACTTTACTTTCCCTTCCCAAAGTGCACAGATTCTCTCTCCACCTTGCCTCTGCTGGGGGATGGCAGGCGTGGCATCCGTGATTCAAGACTGTCTTTCCTGCCCCCATACATGTCTTTTTCAGTGAATATAAAGTTAAAATCAGTTACTGTGATTGCTCATTTGATTTTTGGTTCTTGTGATGGTGGTTTTCTGTAGATAGTTCTTAAAAATTGGTGGTCCAGGGAGGGGTGGCAATGAATGGTGTAGGGTTCTAGCTGCCATCTTGCTCTGCACCCCTTAATTGGTTTTTTGTTTTGTTTTGCTTTTGTTTTTTGAGACTGTGTCTTGCTGTGTCACCCAAGCTGGAGTACAGTGGTGCGATCTTGACTCACTGCAACCTCTGCCTCATTGGTTTAATCAGTTCTCATACCTCAGCCTCCCTCAGCTGGGATCACAGGTGCTCACCAATATACCCAGCTAATTTTTGTATTTTTAATAGAGACGAGGTTTCACCATGTTGGCCAGGCTGGTCTTTAACTCCTGACCTCAAGTCATCCACCTGCCTCAGCTTTCAAAAGTGCTGGGATTACAGGTGTGAGCCACCATGCCTTACCCTCAGTTGGTTTTTGAATGTTAAACCAACTCTACATTCCTGGAACAAAACCCAATTGATCATGTGGTATCATTCGTTTCAAATTTTTACTGGATTTCATTTACTAATATTTTACTTTTCTTCTAAAGTCTGTCAATTTATAAGATCAAGGCTATACTGAACTTACAAACAAGTTAAGAAGTGTTTCTTCATTCTCTATTTTCTTAATGATTTTGAATAAAATTGGTTATATTTATATTTTAAAAATATTTGATTAAATATGCAAATAAAGCCATCTGGAAATGTTTTATATTATGGCTCTAAGCTCTTTATCAGACATAAGGCTATTTATAAGTATTTATATTTAATTTTTATGTATTTTCTATTTTTTTTCTTGCTCAGTAAGTTGTATCTTTCAAGGAATTTGTCCATTTTATGTATGCCAACAAATTTGGTGGCATACATTTTCATAATATTCCCTTATTATCCTTTAAGTATCTGAAAGACCTATAATAACATCTCTTCTTTTTCCCCCGATATTGCTTATTTGTGAATGTTTTTTTTTAATGGACTTCTTTGAGGAGTGGTTTTAAAGTTTACAAAAAAACTGAGCCAAAAGCAGAGTGCCCATACACCCTCTTACCTCTTCTCATCAGTTTCCCCTATTACTAATATCTTGCATTAATGTCATTCATTTGTTACAGTGATGAGCCAATATTGATACATTCTTATTGACTAAAGTTCAGAGTTTACATTAGAGTTCACTTTGTATTGTACATTTTATGGATTTTGACAATATGTATCCACTGTTACTGTGTCATAACAGATAATTTTACTCTTCTAAAAATTTCCTGCACTCTACCTACTTATCCCTATTTTTCTCTTCCCAGATCCTTGGTAATCACAGGCCTTTCTACTGCTGCCAGGCCTGGAACTCACCCTTGAGGGCCTTTCTACTGTCTTTATAGCTTTATTTTTTCCAGGATGTCATCTAGTAGGAAGCATACAGTATGTAGCCTTTTTCAGATTGGCTTCTTTCACTTAGCAATATGCATTTAAGATTTCTTTATGTCTTTTTGTAGCTTGATAGCTGATTTTCTTTTTCTTAAATTTTTTTTTCTTCTGAGGGCCTTATCAATTTTATTAATCTTTTCAAAGAAAGACTTCTGCTCTTGTTTCTCTACTTTCTATTTTACTGTGATCAAAGGTATGCTATATATAATTTTGTTTCTTTGATGCTTACAGAGATTTGACTTTATGGTCCAGAATATGGTTTCTTTTAGTGGATGTTTTGTGTGCGCTCAGAGAGAATGTTTATTCTGCTCTGGTTGTGTGCAATAGGTCTATTAATGTCACTTAAGGTAAGTTTATTGATAGCGTTGTTTGAGCTTTCCATATATTTGCTGTTTCTTTTGTATTTGTTCTATCAGTTACTGAGAAAGAAGTGTTGAAGTCTCCAATTGTAATTGTGTGTTTATATATTTCTTCTTTTAGTTCAGCCAGATTTTGCTCCATTATGAAGCTCTGTTGTTAGATACATATACATTGAATATTGTTATGCCTTTTTAATGAACTGACCCATTTATCACTATCAAATATCTTCCTTGATTTCCATTAATATCTCTTGTTTTGCATTCCATTTTGTCTGATATTAATATAGCCATACCAGCTTTTGCCTGTTTACATTTGTATAATATATCTGGTTTTATCCTTTTGCCTTCAACTCTCTGTGTCTTTATACTTCAACTGTGTCTTTTGTAGTTGTATCTTTTTTCCTCTTTTATCCAGTTTGACATTCTGTGACTTTCAATTGTTTTATGTATCAACATACATTTAACATAATTGTTCTTATTCCTGGGTTTATGGCTATCATTTTGCTGTTTGTTTTCTACTTGTTCCCTCTGTTCTTTGTTCCTGCTTTTCTAGCTTCTTTTGGACCACTCAGACATTTGTATTATTTCATTTTGTCTCTTCTATTAACTTTTAGAGGCACTACTTTGTTTTATTTATTTTTAGTGATTACCTTAGATATTGCGATGTGTCCTTAATTTATTGTAGTCTATCTTAATTAATATTATGCCGTTTCATGTTTAAGAAACTTACAACAGTATATGTCCATTTGCTGTCCTCCCTTCCTTTCTGCAGCTGTTGTTATATATATGAGGTGCATTATTAACATTTATTAACATGTTATTAATCCCATAATACCTTGTTATTATTTTTGTTATTTAAAGAAAGAAGATCATCCATCATATTTTCCCATAATTTAAGCATTTTCTGTTTTTCATTTTCTCCTGTATATTTGTTTTTCCATCTGGTGTTATTTCTCTTCAGGCTCGAGAAGTTTTTTCACATTTCTTGTAGTACAGATCTGCAGACTATGAATTCCTATTACTTTTGTTTCTCTGAAAATATCTTTATTTCATTGTTAGTTTTGATATACATATTTCCACTGGATATAGAATTCTATATCCAGGAATATTCTGACAGTTTTTTATTTTCTCGCAGCAATTTAATGTTGTTATTAACGATCTTCTGACTTGGATTATTTCTAATCAGAAGGCAAAAATTATTCTTGTTGCTATTCTCCTGTAATGTGGTTTTTTCCCAGATGATTTTAAGATTTTCATTTTACTATTTCTTTTTTCCTGCAATTTGACTATAATGTATCTTGGCATAGTTTTCTTTGTATTTCTCTGCTTAAGGTTGGTTGAGGTTCTACTTGCTTTTGTGGCTTTATGATTTTCATCAAAATTTTTTTCAAAAATTTGGTCATTTTTTCCAAATAGTTTTTTGCCCCTTCTCTCACCCCTCTTATTTTCAAACTCTAATTACACATATGCCTTTTTGACACAATTAGTTATGTTTTGTGGAGAATAATGACTTATCCACCTGTCTGTTTTTTCAGCTAGAATAGAGCTTTTGAGAAATCAGGGGCTTGTCTTATTTTTCTATATCCTCATAACTTCACATAACATATACATGGGGAAAGTGCAAAATATCTTTGTGGAATTAACGAACAAATGAATGATAGTAATTACCATTTATTGATGGCTTACCATGTGCTACATACTATTTTAGCTACTTTCATGTGAATCAGTCATTTCTAGTTCACAAGAGTCTTGAGAATAAATAATGTACACTTTAATTTTATAGAGGAGTAACCTAAGGCTCAGCGCTCACCAAATGTGCTCAAGTTTACATAGTTCACCACTGAGGAGGTGGAATTGAAACTGGCATATCTCTGTGTGATTAAGGGGGAAGGAGAAAGTGCACAGCATTGTCTTATACTGGTAGGCTTGATTCTGCCTCTCATCCTGTATCATCATTCATTAATGAGGGTAAAATAAATTGTGGGCAACACCAGGAATTGAAGAAGCAGATGGCAAGATGGCCTTGAGCTGAATGGGATGGGGCATGCCCAGCAGGGGTGTACTCCAACTGAGATGGGAAGAGAGAGGGCAAGGCTGGGGCAGGTGCCCCATTTTCACCTACTCATGCAGTTTAAGAAGATGGCAACAAACAGCCTTCCTAATGACACCAGGAAGCTTGTTAGCTGCTGTTTCTTACCTATTTTGGTCTCTGCAAAATTGATCAATTTTGGCCTCCACTGGGAGCAACTTGCAAGGGCTTAGAAAGAAAGAATATTGCATATGAATTCTCAGGGAAAACACTTCCAGGCACACCACCAAGGTAAACATAGTAGCAACATTCTGAGTTTATTTTCTATTCTGTGCTTCTGGTGATCCTGGTAATTTTTGTTGAGGAAAAGGGTTATCTCTTCCCTTAAGAAGAAAATGAAGATTCACTAATTGTTTCATTATTTTGTTTATTTTATGTTTATTTCATGCTTTTGTTGATCTGTCTAAAGTCTATACTTATCTCTCCATATCTTCTATTTATTTATTGATCTAGTTATCTAGCTAGCATCTGCCTCTTTTTACAGCTTTTAAAATTTATTCCACTTTTTGGAAATCTTCAGTATCCCTATTCCAATTTATGGCATTTTTAATGTAGCTTGTTAGTGTACATTTTGGACAATGTTAACATAATTTCAGGTATTGAGGACAAGTGAGGAATCTGCTTAAGTTCTTAGGAGAAGCTAAAAAGACTATTAACAACCCAAGTCCATAAAAAACATCTGTTCCAGTCATGCTGGTGATTTTTGATTAGTCCTTCAAATCCATAACAAAGATCTCTAGAGCAAGACAAATGTTCTAGTGGAGAGCAATTTCCAATTTCTTAGCTAACCTGATTTTGTTGATTCATACATATGCATGATTCAGTGCTGTTCCTGAATACAAAAAAAGAAAAGAAACAAGAGGAATGAAAATTCTTTGGGCTTCTATTCCTTTTTATATTACTTATATTCCTTGAAATGCCCTTGAAATTTCATTTGCTAAGGGAAGCTAAACAAATAATTGCATACTAAAAGAGAAATGAGACTAGCAAGCCAGATAATTTGTAACATCAAATATTCTTATTCCATGGTTAATGTTTTCTCTGAGAGGAAACATGAGGAGTAAACAGACTGATGTATCTTAAATGCAGTAACTAATAACAATGCCAAATGCATGAAGTGAAAATACCTCGGGATACACTTTCTCGGTTCTGTTCCATCATAGCTGAATGCAATATTCTATAACAATAATAGGAGTCACGCTTGTCCTATTTCGCCTGATCTCTAAAGAAGGATGCCAATGCAGCAGTAATGCACCTTGCTTCTCTTTGTGGCTATCAACATTTTGTTGTTGTTGTTGTTGGGGTCCGTTACATACTTTGAAAAGTTTCCTCTGAAAACAAACTTGACAGTACTCTGAGGCCAATGTAATGAGACAGACATCAAGACTTCATTTGAAATCGATCATGACCATGAACAGAAGGAGTGAGTAAACTTATCAGGTGTTATTTGGAATTCATAGCATTGTTCTCTGTGGGAAGCCAGAAAGGCAGTGTGGGGATGAAATTTAATTTCTCTGACATTGTCTTCAACTCCACCATCAGTAGAGTTTGCATGGTTAGACACATTTCTCATTGACTACCAACTAAGAAATGACTTGAAAATGAGGTATATGGTAATTTCAGTGATTAGGTTTGAATTAGGGAACAGAGTGAGGTCCAATTTCAGCTTAGGGGACTGACTATATTTCTGTTTTCAATTAGATTTCTTCTAAGAAAGAACTATATTTTGACACTCAAACTTCATGGTATAATTGGGGCTCTGAGTGCTAACAAGAATATTAAGAAAGGGGTCAATCTACTTCTGGATATTGATATCTGGTCCTAAATTTCTATTCTAACGAGAAAATAGAAGAGTTTTAGAGGTGGAAGAGATAGAAGAAAAGCTGAGATAGAGAAAGGAGGAGTAGGTGAGTTATAAGGTTGCCAGGCTACTAGGCCTCCAAGCTTCTTCCTAGACCCCAATTTTTTCCAATTGGGTCTTGGGACTCAGTTGCTTCACTCTCCTTTGTCACTTCTATCACCCACTGTGTACAGATTGTACACTGGTTTTTTTCCCCAAAATTCACACCTCTGATTATTTTCACACTTACCTCTTCATACCCATTGGCCAACATTCCCTGGTACCCCTTCCTTTTGTGTCATCAGAGACAAGCCCATACATATTTTAAGGGCTCTACTGCTACTTAAACATGGGCATAACATGACTATAATAGAAGAGTGTACCTTAGAAATGTTTAGAGGACTGTCAACCTAAAATAACAATGGAGAGAGTGGCTCTCAAAATAAATGAGTTTATTTGGGAATGAATGACAGGGGATCATAATTTGGGATATGCGGTCTGTGACTAATTATAGGTGCATCTAGTTACAGTTATCGAGAGGTTGGGGCAAGAGGAAACTTTTAAAGGCAAAATGAGGAAGGTTACATCATTTGTTTTGAGACAATTATCCTTGTCTACATGGACCAATAACAATGGTGGCACCAGTTCAAGGTTGAATAGGTCGTTGCTGGGCAGATGTCCTCACAGAAGTATTCTTTGTGTAAGGTTGTAGTGGTTTTGGGGCAAGGTTGGGGTTTTCGTTGTCCTTGTAATAGTTTTCAGGATAGTTCTGTGTGTGAGAGCCCCTCCTTTGTAACCTCCCAATTCCATTTTGTTAATGTTTGGCATAAGTTACTCCATTTTGATTCTAACAACTTCCACAGGACCAAAGGGCAAAAAGAATAGAAGAACAGGATTTTATAGAAAAGAAAGAGGTAGAACTCTAGAGAAACAAAGTTAATTATCTCCCAGAAATTCTTCCTTTCTATGAGCACTCCAGTTAGTGTGGAATACATGTGACACACTTTTAGTCATCAAAGTCCTCTGTATAGCCTGGCAATAAGAATGTCTGATCAGTATGCAAGAGGTTATAGAGCTAATGATTAAGATCTTGGACTCTGGAGCCAAACTGCTTGTAGTTGTTTTTTTTTTTTTTTTTTGGGACAGAGTCTCACTCTGTCACCCAGGCTGGAGTGCAGTGGCGCAATCTTGGCTCACTGCAACCTCCCCCCAGGCTCAAGCAATTCTCGTGCCTCAGCTTCCCAAGTATCTGGGAGTATAGATGTGTGCCACCATGCCCGTCTGATTTTTTTTGTATTTTTAATAGAGATGGGATGTTGCCATGTTGGCGAGACTGGTGTCAAACTCCTGGCCTCAGGTGATCTGCCCACCTTGGCCTCCCAAAGTTCTGGGATTACAGGTGCAAGCCACCACACCCAGCCCCAAACTGCCTGTATTTGAACCTGGTTCTGCCACATGGTGATGTTAGTAGATGTCTCCTCATCTAAAGATGGGTCTAACAATACTACCCAACTGAAAACATTAAACGAGTGTATATTATAGCTTAGAACAGTGCTGAAGTAAGCATTAGGTAGGTATTTCATGTTATTATTATTTTTAAAGATATTATATGGGTGTCTGGAGAAGGAAGCTTTCCCTCTACTTGGACTTTGTTGTTTAGCTCCTTACACATCCTAGTCATTGTGGCGAATGGACTCTTGCCATAATTCTGGCTTGAATTTCAAGGTTTTATTTTCTTGAGTAACTTATTTGGCGCTTTTAGCAGGCTCTGGGACAACCCAGATTTATACAAATGATGCTAAAACAAACGTTGAGCAAACTTGTAGATCTGCTATAGGGCCTCACGACAGTGGACCTTGGTCTCTAGTTCCTGCCTCCCATCTGAGAGATTGATTAGGAGCCTCCACTGAGCACATTGGGCTCCCATTTCCATCTAATGCAGGCTGTGTGGAAGGCCAGTGGACTTTTGCTTCATCATGGCCCCTCTTCCCACTATGGGTCTTGGAGAAGCCATTGAAACAGAGCAGTCTTGAGGGACTATTTCATTGCTACTCTACCTCTTGCAGGAGAAATTTCTGTGAGAATACACCATACACATTCTGGGGCAATTGGCTAACTTATGACACAGTCATCCTTTTATTCATTTCTTTCACTTATTTAAAAATGTTAAACATGTACTTATTTTATATGTTATATCTGGTCACTTGAATATAGATCTGTCATATTTGCAGATCCAATTGCCTGATTTTTGTTTCTATTAATAATTGTTTATGGTGGCCTGATTTCTCAAATCTCTCTCTCTCTCTCTCTCTCTCTCTCTCTCTCTCTCTGTGTGTGTGTGTGTGTGTGTGTGTGTGTGTGACAGAGAGAGAGAGAGACAGACAGACAGAGGCAGAGGCAGAGACAGAAACAGAGAGAACGCTCATGTTCCTTGGGGTTGTCTATGGTATGATTCCCCAGAGAGGCTTTGTGTGTGATTTTACTAGATGCCTGAGAACACTTTAAACCAAATTCATGACTTGGGTATTTGAGGCCAAACTAACATGTGAATTACAGTCTCAAACTCATATGAGGATTGGCTTGTTGTTACAAATTCTTATCAAGATTTTTTTCTGTTCCCCTGTGGGCCAAGGCTGAGACTGGATAGTTTCCTTAATACATCCTATGGGTAGGGCATAACATGTCCATGTTTGACAACTGAGAGAGTTGCCTTTTAGTGGTTTCAGCTTTTGGGGGGTCTGGGAAGAAGGTTGCTGATACAGCTCCTACTTTGTGTGGGCCTTAAGCTTTTTATCCGTGAACCCACAGGCAGACTATTAAAGCTGAAGCTACAGATGTCATGGAGGTGCTTTCCTATCTTGTCAAATATGACCTGACTTATGAGGATTTTACTCATCTTCCTTTCAGTTAAGCTATAACTTAAAAAGAGTTTTAAAAAGTTATCCAGAATTTTACTTGCCTTTTTCTGGATTTTAGCTTGACACATTATTGAAATGAGTCTTAGTTCCCCAACTTTCAATTAGCAATCATATTATTAGCTTTTTTTCATAAAATAAACATAATTCTCAAATGAAATGCATGTTATTTCACTTATACCCATCCCATAGTATTAGAAGTTTGATGTGCTAGTCCCTCCAGTAGAAAACAGGCACAGGGAGCCATGTAAGGAATGAAGCACCATATCAATGACGTCCCATAAGTCTTAGAATTTAGAAGTATCTGGAGAAGTTAGCTTTAAGAGAGAGACTGGGATTGGAGACCTCCCATTTTCCTGGTATTAGATGCTTCAGTTGGAATAACTGAGTTTGTAAGGTAAATTTCAAAATGTTCAACTAGGCGTCTGCATAGAAGTTTTAGGCCTGCCTCATACATCCATTTATGGTGGAATGGAGAATCTGAGAGAGTGAAAGTCTTGATTGTGATACAGATTACACACTCATCATAAAGAAGCAGAGAGGAAACCTGATCTTTTCCTAAGAACTTGAGTGTAAGAAAGAATGAAACATGTTTCCTGTCAACGCAACTATGTGGCACATGACTAATAGATATGATAGTCTCTGAAATTTCTTTCTGGGAAAAGAACCGGTAAGGAGTGAAGGAATTGTTTAATATATTTTCCTTGTCAGTACTTCCCAAATGGGGAGATGAACAGAAGTGATCTAGGCTACAAGGTGAGATGCAAGCATGGAGATAGCAATCCCGTTGCTCCCTACGCATAATTTATTCCACCATTCTCTTATTGTCAGGCATTTAGGTTATTTCCAATTGTTTATACTATGGTGAACATATTTGCACATACTTCTTTGACCACATCTTGGATTATTTCCTTAGGGTAGGTTCCTAATGTGGACTCAGGGTTCCATGAGAAGAGCAGGGCAAAGGCTCTTGTGTATACTAAGAAAGCGTATTTCCCAATGGCAGAACATGGATTCATACTCAATTATAGTGGTGTTACCACACTGTGCCAGCATTGAGAATAACAATTAAGGAAGACTTTGACAAACAGATTGATGAATAATGCCATTTAATTGTTTTAACTTATATTTCTTTTATTACAAGCAATGGTATGTAATTTTCATTTTTATAGGACATTTACGTTGCTTGTTTATGTCCTCTGCTCATTTTTTTGGTGCATTGGTGTTTTTCTACTTGCTATAAGATAAATTTTATGTTATAAGATGACAACCTTTTTCCATATTTGCTGCAAGTATGGTTCCTCAGTTAGCTCTCTGCCTTTCAATAGTTTTTAGACTGGTGTGGTAGATATTGCTATTTCCCACCTTAATTTGTTCTCCTTTTTCTATAGTTAATTATAGCTAAGCATGTGGCTGCCTAACTAGGGACAACCTGTTCTAACCCTCCTTGCAGTTAAGTGGAGCCGTGCAACATTTTGGCAATGCAATATAAGCGGAAGTAATGGTTACTATTGTCTGACTAGGTCAGCGGAGTGGGAGTACTTACTTCATATTCTTCTTTCTATATTTTTACCAGCTGGAAACCCAAAGGAGGTACAGGCCCAGCTTTAACCATACAGGCAACAAGAGTGCCGTAGGAGACAGCAGAGCAAGAAATTGGAAAGAACCTGGGTGATTGTAAATGGCACACCCTGGACTCTTAGGTAAGTGCACATAAACTACTTGTTCTTTAAGCCGTCTGCTATAGACTGATATGTTCTCTTGAAATTCATATGTTGAAATCCTAACCTCTAATGGGATGATGTTGGGAGGTAAGGCCTTTGGTAGGTGAATGTGTTTTGAGGGTGGAACCCTCATGAATAAGATTAATGCCTTGATAAAAGAAGTCCCAGAGAGAGCTTCCTTGCCTCTTCTACCGTGCGAGATTACAGTGAGAAGACAACTGCCTATGAACTAGGACAGTCAGGCTTCACCAGCCACCAAATCTGCCAGCTCCTTGTTTTTGGACTTACAAGCTTCTATATAAGCAAAAAAGAAATTTCTGTTGTATATAAGCCACACAGTTTATGATATTCTGTTATAGCAGCAAGAGTGGTCTAAGGCACTATCATATTGTTGACACTTTGTTACAGTAGCCTACACTTACCGTAATGTCTTTTGTCAAACACAGGTTAGCTTTTCTTTCTTTCTTTTTTTTTAAAAAAGATATAGAATGCTTCACAAATTTGTGTGCCATCCTTGTACAGGGGCTGTGCTAATCTTCTCTTTATTGTTCCAATTTTAGTATCTGTGCTGCTGAAGCCAGCACTAGCTTTTTTAAAAAACACTAATAAACTATTTCTTTATGAAATTTTGCATTACTTTTATGTGGAAAATTCTTTCTCAATCCAAGATCTTATAAGTATATATCTATTTGTCTGGCTTTGTATGGTATAATTTAATAATTATAGTTCTTTAATCCATTTGGAATTGGTTTTGGTGTAACATGAGATAAGGTTTCACACTTTTTTTCAAAAATTTAACCTTGTTTCAGCATCAATTTTTGAATAATCTCTTTTCTTCATGGATTTATGATGTCTCATGTACTTAAAATTATTATTTAAAAAATATTCTCTTGCATGTATTAACTTTTTTCATAAATGTATAAGTAATAAATGTCTTCATTATTATAACTTAATAGTGTAACTTCATAGGTCAGGTCTTTTTTCCTTGAACTTGTTTTTCTTTGCTATATTTTTGCATATTTTCTTACATAAATTTAGAATCATTTTGTCAAGTTATTGCTTTTTCCACTCCAGACCCAACATAAGTTCCACTAGGATTTTGATTATTATTGCATTAAAACCTCTACATTAATTTGTGCATAACTGATATTTTTACAGTAGTGAATCTTCTTACCCAATAATATAACATGCCATTTCATTTATTTTTTATAACTCAATAAAGCTCTATAGTTTTCCTCATACTACTCCGTAAATTAATTGGTTGTTAATATAAAAATATGTTAGGTCATGTATATAATTACTGTTTCTAAGATGAATGATGTCTTTTCCTGTTATGGTTTCTACATAGTTATTTTGATATATTAAAAAACTTTGCTTATTGAATGTCTATCTTGTATGTAGGCTATTTAGTAACTTCACTTACAGCTTAGCTTATTTTCAGCTGATGTTTTTCATACATCTCTTCTGTGTGTGATAGAGTCCCTCAAGTGAATTCCTCACAATCGATGACTTGATTTTATTCAGTGGCAATTCTGCTCTTTACTACTTCTAATGAGGGTCTTACTTCTTCTACCTTGCCTGTAATTTCTTTAGAATATTTATGATCCCAGCCGGATTCTTTTCATCTTGATGTTTTAAGGTTAACACTTTTATTTAAAGTAGTGTTTTGGATTATTTCTTTTTTTTTTTTTTTTTTTTGAAAGAAAGAAAAAGAGAGGAAAGAAAGTGAGAGTGAAAGAAAGAAAAAAAAGAATGTAAGAGAGAAAGAAAGAGGAAGAGAAAGAGGGAGAGAGAACGAGATTCTTGTTTTATTGCCCAGGCTAGAATGCAG
>CAUYLG010045209.1:0-48110 GCA_963573385.1 Cacajao melanocephalus | reverse complement strand
CAGGCCAATATTCAAGTCCAGGAAATAGAGAGAACACCACAAAGATATTCCTCAAGAAGAGCAACTCCAAGGCACATCATCGTCAGATTCACCAGGGTTGAAATGAAGGAGAAAGTGCTAAGGGCAGCCAGAGAGAAGGGTCGCGTTACCCACAAAGGGAAGCCCATCAGACTCACAATGACCTTTTTCACAGAACTGGAAAAAACCACTTTAAACTTCATATGGAACCAAAAGAGAGCCCGCATAGCCAAGTCAATTCTAAGCAAAAAGAACAAAGCTGGAAGCATCACACTACCTGACTTCTATACTACAAAGCTACAGTTATCAAAACAGCATGGTACTGGTACCAAAACAGAGACATAGACCAATGGAACAGAGGCCTCGGAGGCAACACCACACATCTACAACCACCTGATCTTTGACAAACCTGACAAAAACAAGCAATGGGGAAAGGATTCCCTGTTTAATAAATGGTGTTGGGAAAACTGGCTAGCCATGTGCAGAAAGCAGAAACTGGACCCCTTCCTGACACTAAAACTAACTCCAGATGGATTAAAGACTTAAACATAAGACCTAACAACATAAAAACCCTAGAAGAAAATCTAGGCAAAACCATTCAGGACACAGGCATAGGCAAGGACTTCATGACGAAAACACCAAAAGCATTGGCAACAAAAGCCAAAATAGACAAATGGGACCTAATCAAACTCCACAGCTTCTGCACAGCAAAAGAAACAGTCATTAGAGTGAATTGGCAACCAACAGAATGGGAAAAAATTTTTGCAATCCACCCATCTGACAAAGGGCTAATATCTAGAATTTACAAAGAACTAAAACAGATTTACAAGAAAAAAGCCCATTCAAAAGTGGGCGAAGGATATGAACACCTTACAAAAGAAGACATGTATGAGACCAACAAACATATGAAAAAATGCTCATCACTGGTCATTAGAGAAATGCAAATCAAAACTACATTGAGATACCATCTCACACCAGTTAGAATGGTAATCATTAAAATATTGGGAGACAACAGATGCTGGAGAGGATGTGGAGAACTAAGAACACTTTTACACCATTGGTGGGAGTGTAAATTAGTTCAACCATTGTGGAAGACAGTGTGGTGATTCCTCAAGGACCTAGAAATAAAATTCCATTTGACCCAGCAATCCCATTACTGGGTATATATCCAAAGGATTATAAATCGTTCTACTATAAGGACACATGCACACGAATGTTCACTGCAGCACTGTTTACAATAGCAAAGACTTGGAACCAACCGAAATGCCCATCGATAATAGACTGGACAGGGAAAATGTGCACATATACACCATGGAATACTATGCAGCTATATAAAATGATGAGTTCGAGTCCTTTGTAGTGACATGGATGGACCTGGAAACCATCATTCTTAGCAAACTGATGAACAGAAAATCAAACACCACATGTTCTCACTCATAGGTGCGTGTTGAACAATGAGAACACATGGACACAGGGAGGGGAGCATCATACACTGAAGTCTGTGTGTGGGGGAATTAGAGGAGGGACAGTGGGGGGGTAGGGAGTTGGGGAGGGATAACATGGGGAGAAATGCCAGATATAGGTGAGGCAGCAAACCACATTGCCATGTATGTACCTATGCAACAATGCTGCATGTTCTTTACATGTACCCCAGAACCTAAAATGCAGTAAAATATATTTTTAGATATATATAAAATGCCAGTCTGGGGAGATGCTCTCTGGAAACAATGTGATATAGGTCAAATGGGTATGGAGCACTTGGGGAGTTAGAATACATATATGAAAGGTTGTTTAATTTGGTTATTTTCCAAAATTATTTGATCATAGCAGCATTTTTTTACATGGCACTAATAAAATACTTCCAAACTAAAATTATTTGGGATACATTTAGAGAAATATATAGATATGTCTAGTATCTAGTAGGTACTAGAAACATGTTTGGCTTTTGTGATCACAAAGATACTTCTTGCTTATAAAAGTATTATTAAATTCCTATTTTAGTAAGTCATTTTTTTCTAAAGAGCAGTTACCAAATTTTCACATATCTTAATGGGATGACCATGGTTTTTCACTTCCTTCTACTGAAGTGACAAATGATATTAATTCATGGATGTTATTTTATAACAAAGCTGCTATCAATTTATGTAGAATTTTATTTAGAATGTTAGATCAATATTTACAGTTGAGCTAGGTCAAAGAGTTTTTTAATGCCTATGTTAGTTTTGGCGGGGTTTGACATTTAGGACTATGGTTGCTTCTGAAATTAATTAGGTTTCTGAGGGAAGGTGTTCTCTTTCCAGGGTCCACAAGGTGGAGTAGTTTTAAGAGCAAGAATTTCCCAGTGCCATGCCCACCTCCAATCTCTCTCCATCCAGGAGATTTGTTTGAATTTGATGGACACGGGAAGAAACTAAGAGTCAGTCACTCCAGCGGAAGTTCTAAGAAACTCCTTTCATTGGCCAGGGGTCTTGGAGAAGGTGGGGGTTCCTCCCGGGTTAAAAGTCCCCTCTTCCACACCCCTTCAGACTCCATGTTTAGGTCCCCTTCCACGAACACTCCTTTCGTGCAAGCCGTCTTTCTCTCTCCTGGATTTCCCGGCTGGAGTCCCCTTCCACATTCTCTCCTGGAAGCCTGTCTTCCCATCCTAAACTCCAGCTCTCTCTATTCCCTTCCACTCAGTGTGGAAGCTGCTTTCCTCTTCTGGATCCCATCTTTCTGGATTCTCTCATCAGTGTGGGAGTTAGCTGTTTCTTTCTCTCCTCCTGTTTCTCTGTCTCTAAATAAATCACTTTCTACACACACTTTTGAGTCCAGCATTTACCATGCACTGTGCCATGGGCCCCTCTCTCTGGAGAAACATCGTCTCAGGGGAGCTGAGGGTACCCAGCACCCCAATATTACATTTTGGTGAGCCAGCCAGAAGAGGGGTACAACCAGGAACGGGGTCCAGCCGGAGAGTACGACTTCAAAATTGTGAGTAAAACCACCCCATTCTGTCCTGTTTAAGAACACCCGAAGTGGCCGCAGCCAGGCACGGCTGTGGGCGAAGCCGAGCGGCGCTGCCTCGGAGGCACGACCCAACCCCTCTTAAGTAACACAAAAGCACAGTTTTTTTTTTACCTTCAAGCTCTCTCTCTGCTTTCCGTCTCCTTCTCTATCCTTCGGATATTATCTCTGGGACCAAAACCTGAGGGAGCCTGTCGGACAGAGCGGGCAAGCACAGCCCCGGGACTTTCGCTCCCTCCGGCGGGAACAGCCCAGCCCTGGAGCAGAACCGAGCGTGCAGCCCTGCGCTGGAGAAAACAGCGGCGAGGGGCGAGGGCCACCCGGCGCCTACAGGGGACTGGGGAGCCCGGCAGCCTGGCGCGTGGCTCTGGCAGGCCCCGCCAGCAGTCCCCAGTCCCAGGCAGCAGGGTAAAAAGGCTCCCCAGGGCGTCTGCCTGCCGGCCCCAGGTCCCTGCGTGGGCAGTAGCTCGGGAGGTGGTCCAGGCCAGCAAGTAGTTCTGGCGGGGTCAACATGGCGACCAAAAGCTGCAGGCGCCGGGGAACTCACGGTCGGCCCAGCAGCAGCTGTGAACACTTAAACTGACGCGGCAAGCGGCTTTTTTCCCCAGCTGGTGCGGCTCTGAGGTAAAGGAAGCAGCTGAAGCGGCTGATGGCCGTCAGCCCCACCCAGGTTTTAGGCAGGCCTCGGTGCAGCATTCTCATTCAAAATACGGCTTCAGAAAGCTTTCTGCCTTCTCTTGATGCAAGGGGCCTGTTTGCTCCGTTGGTTGAGGTGTAGGGCTGGCAACTGCAAGGTTGCTGGTTAAAATACCTGGTGAGGCCCGTTTTGAATTGGTGAAACCTTTTGGCGAAATTCAGAAGCTGAAGGCTTTGGGACTTCGTGTTTAGTGTATGATTTGTCTTGCTTAGGATTGGCTCTCTCTCTGGCAGAACTTTTCCATCTAGAAGATCATAGTTAAACCGGTTCCAGAGCCAAATAGTCAATGGCAGGTCTCACAACCTTAAAAAAGCATAAGTATATGATTTGAAGCATATATTTCTTAATATGAGAGAGGAAGCCTCACATGTTCGGGATGTTTTCTCCTAACTGATATCACAGTTGACGTTTCAAGAGGCCATTCCACTGGGCCCCTAGGTTTTATCAGAGTTACCCTTTCTAGGGAGGCACTCATTGAGCCCATCATTTCTCTTGTTTGGCTGTGAAGTGAATTTCTTGGCCAAAAGCAGTGCTGCTTGGAATGATGGGGGATGAGGTATTCTGTAAGTCCATAGATAATTATTTTTGTTTTGTTTTGTTTTCTTTTTGAGATGGAGTCTTGCTCTGTGGCCCAGGCTGGAGGGCCGTGGCGCAATCTTGGCTCACTGCAAACTTGTCCTCCCATTTTCAAACAATTCTCCTGCTTCAGCCTCCTTAATAGCTGGGATTATAGGCATTCATCACCACATCCGGCTAATTTTTGTATTTTTAGTAGAAACGGGGTTTCACCACATCGGGCAGGCTGGTCTTGAACTCCCGACCTCAGGTGATCTGCCTGCCTTGGCCTCCCAAAGTGCTGGGATTACAGGCGTGAGCTGTTGCTCCCAGCCGGTCCACAGATAATTGTACTGACAGAAGCATTTTTACCCAGAAAGGCAAATGCACATCTATTCCAGTGAGGTCAAGTTTATGCCTCCACCTTTGTGGAAGTGGTCAAGGTAACCATCCACTGCCAGGCAGCTGGCTGTCTTCCCAGGGAAAGGGGCCACTGTGCAAGCCCATTGCTGGTCTCTAATGTTGACAGATTAGGCAGAGGTGTTAACTATATTAGCCTTGGTAGAGAGTTCGTGTTAGTGCTCATGCAAAGATCCCCATCCCGAACACCAAAGCCTCTTGCACATGGACAGACAGATGTTCCTTGAGTCACGATGGGGCTGTGAACTGACAAACCCATCATGAAGTTGAAAACATCTAAGTGAAACATGCATTTAATATGCCTAACCAACTGACCCTCACAACTCAGCCTGGCCTACCTTAAACATGCTCAGGACACTTAAATTAGTCTATAGCTGGTCAAAACCATCTAACATAAAGCCTGCTTTATAATAAAGTGTTGCATATTTCATGTAATTTAGTGAATACTGTACTAAAAGTGAAAAACAGAATGGTTACATGGGTACTTGAAACATAGTTTCTACTGAATGCATGTCACTTGTGCACCATCATGAAATCAAAAAATCCTAAGTCGAACTGTCGTTAATTCGGTGTATAGAGCAAGAAGTGGGTTGCTGGGAAGGGGACCAGTTCATACCCACCTAGTTGGGCTCTTCACAGAGCCTCCACTGCAGTGGCATGCATATCTCTGCTTATTCTCAGAGATCCAGCCACAGATGCCCTTGCCATTAATTTTCCAATCCTGTTGTCTCCAGGTCCCTAACAAACTGCCAAACCATTAGCCACTCCCCGTGAGTCAGTGTAACTGTACTTCCGGCTACCTCTTCTAAAAGGACAACAGATGTACTGATTGAAGTTCCTCCTTCTGCCTTTCGGGGCACTGCTGATTGGTTTCCAATAAGCAGCTGCCAGTTCCCGTATTGTACAGAAATAACTGTAAGTCAGAACCTTCCTCCCTCCTCAATCAATGAGTCGGAAGGAACTCCCCATGAGGTTGTAGGAGTGGACTGAGGGAGAAGAAGCAAGAACAGGAGCAGCTGTCAGGGGATTTGAGACAGATGCTCAGGCAGATCACCTGTGCTTTCTGCGCCTCCTTGAGTCTCATTCATTAGCCATTTCTACCTGGAGATGTCCAGCTCTGGACCTGTACATCCCCTGCTTTATGAGTCACACAGACAGCACCCCATCCATGATGAGAAGCTTAGGCCACATAACCATATGACGTCCCATGGTCAGCTGTTCAGTGCCTGTCAGGTGCGTTGCAAGCCAGGAGCCACTTCTCAAAAGGAGAATAATTACCTGAAGAAGAGGGCAAGGCTTTGCTTCTAAACCTTAGAGCCCTGCATGATGATTCCCCTGCTGAAGCTGTCAGAGGCTTCACACTGCCTTGCTAGTTTCCATAGAGACTTCTAGCATTGTGGATATTCTGGGTCATAAGGCCCAGGTGACAGTGCAGTTTTCTCTGAAGCCTGAGCCTGCTGTAGACACCTTCTCGCTTCTGGTTCCTGTTTAATACTGGAAGCCTAATGGGTGGATGGATCAAAATAGCACATTTAATGTGATGTGTTTCTTCCAAAATTAAAAAAGGAGACCTACCATGTCGTTGCATCTCGTTTTCAGTGATAAGAGGAGAAAGGTACAACAATTTTCACTTTGGATAGAATACCCCAACACGCTCTTTTTAGATTCAGAACTCATCTCACATCCTCCAGCTTGCATTTGTCTTCTTCCTATGGTATCTAAAGAAGTCGCTGTTTCTTGTGCATCAGGTCATATCTGCATAACACTGCCAATGTAGTGGATCAGTAGGCTGTAAAGACTGTTAAGATTGCTGCTCTGAGGCAAAAAACTTTAAAGTGTACTATTGGTTCTGCCAGTTAAAACAAATGGCTTCTCATGTTTCTTGGAAACTGGTGGAAAGAGAACCAAGCACCTGCCACATTGGGCGCGACATGCCAGATGCAATGAATTGTGCTGATTTGCTCCAGGAAAGTTTTCACATCTCGGGCAGCAGCTGAGATAGAAGGCAGCATCTGCTTAGGTTTACGATCACGCATGTTCTCCAAGATCTATCTGCTCCTGACAGACCAAACAGATCTGTAACATGAGAAAAGTGATACGTATCACCACTTCTTCCTTTGAGTCTTTGATGGTGGCATTAATTTCTGCAGATTCTTCTAGGGATGTAGTAAAGCTTTGGGTTTCTATCCTAGCAGAGGGAATGTTCCAGGGCCTCTCTGCTAGGATAGAAAGTAATGCTCACCGTAGGGGTCAGAGAGCCACTGTGGGCATTCTGCATGCCATGTTGAGTGTGGTGACTCTAACTGCGCATCGAGGACATGGAGAAGTGATGGTGGGGATGTCCTTGTCCCTATTGGGCCTGCTGTGATTTGGACTTGGGCTAAAACTCCACTTGTCAGCTGACTATTAGGACACCCCATTCCTCCCACTTTGGCAGTGGATCACATAGATGTTTTGGGTCCCTGGGAATAAGCACCAGTTCCAAGCTAGGGGCTTGTAAGGCACAAAAGGTCCAGAGATTCTTCTTTCTACTGCATGATCTCCATTTCTTAAGGTTGCATGTCCTCTGGGAGAAGGCATGGAGGAGGACATATGTGTGACAGGGTTGCAGGGGCCTTCCTTAAGGTGACTTGGTCTCTTCAATGAAGGATCTGTGAAATGGCTTGTGTCCAGAAACTGGAGGAAAGCTTTTCCATTGGAATGATGCAAGACTCTCATTTGTGGTGACTCTGCAGACCAAGAGATATGTTAGGAGGCTGTCCAGGCACTGCATTCCCAGGGACACTGTGGTCCATGGGCCACCTCATACCAAAGAACTGTGGGGGATCAGAAGATTCCCATTCACCAAGTAGCTCCTGCTGCTCATCACTCTAGATGTGTCCACCTTGACTCTGACAGTTAAGTGCTGCCATTGGCCTCTGCTGGTCATCCTCCCCCCTGAAATCAGGGCACCCATCTCAGTAGAGGCATCCTGCAGGGTCACACTGGCATCTGGGCGATGGCCCCATGGAGCTTTGCTAGGACACTGCTGCTTTGCGCATTGCTGTGATTCTCAGTGTCTTAGTCAAGAGGATGTTCTGTGAGCCCTCTTAGGGGTTGGAGAAGGGGTGGGGCTGGGTGTACAGGTTGCATATGATAAATCCAGGCCTATATTCCTGTCTTCATAAGGCCTTGAACTCTGTTCTTTACATTATACCAGGAAAGTTCTGGAATCCCAACCTTGGTGAATATAGGCTACCACTGAGTTATGATCGCCCAGCCGAGCAGACCATGGGAATCCGTCTCGGTTACAGTCGCTAACACGTTCAATCCAACATCTCCAGTGGTTTGACCCCTATCAGTACACTTAGCCCTGTCTCATGCTGTGTCCTCTCCCCCTTGGTTCACCATCCTTACAGTTTACTCCTACACATGTTGCAAAGTTTAGATGAGCACAACCTTGCATTCTATTCCTTGGCCAAGAGAAAAAGGCTGGGGAGTCTTAGTTGCAGTCCACGAGGCTGATGGCAGATGATTAATCAAGCAGCAGTGAATCCTTTTGTGTTACTGCCTTATACATGTTTTGCCTTTATGAGTTCAATTTCCAGAAGGGCCTCCTAGTAAGAACTAAAGTGAATTTGTTGGTGGTCCCTTGAGGACTCAGTGAGCCACCTCCTGCATGCGTGCTGTCTGTCTGGCCAGCGAGAACAACATCTAGAGCTTCTTTAAAGGCTTTCCTTAGTTAGGGCTGTTGGACAAAGAAAATAAGTCAATATCATCATTTGAGAAGCCACAAAACTTTGAAAACATTTTTTTAAGGAGACTTGAATGGAGTAATTGGTGTGCATTTTGCAAAGCCTGAGAGAAGCGTTGAAGCTGGCCCTAAGCAAAGTGGGCCAACATGTTGAAGGCTTCTTTGAATGCTGGGTGTCCACGGCTGTTAATGTCTTCCTTGCACCTGCTATGAGGCTCAAAATAAAAATAACAACAGGCCGGGCGTGGTGGCTTACGTCTGTAATCCCAGTACTTTGGGAGGCCGAGGCAGGCGGATCACCTGAGGTCAGGAGTTCGAGACCAGCCTGGCCAACATGGTGAAACTCCTTCTCTAAAAAAACAAACAAAAAATAACAACAACGATGAAAACAAAAAGTCAATTCCTTGATTAAGGGAAAATGGAAGGCCACCAGTGTCAACACATTGATTTCAATTCTCATATATGACAATAATATTTGTATACTTCTGTCCATACTTGTCTTCTCTAATAAAATACATTTTTTCTCGCTAAAAACTTATACATAGCAAATTTTCATCAGTTTATTAGTTAAAATTGGATTTTCTGTTAGGCAAAAGTGAGAATTCTTTGCAATGTCAAGGAGAACTGAGACACTTCACCTCTCAAAATGAGCTATTGCATTAATGCTGATATTCTGGAAACCTTTGAGTTTCTATTGCAAACCTCAACTTGTTTATAAGAATTTTACAGAACTTTAAAGAGTATCCGATCTCCAAGGAATGGAGAACTTTACTGTCTAAACTTCATACAATCTCATACAAGTCATACAAGCCCTATTGCTTCATTCACTTCCTAGACAGTGAAAGTGAAGTTTGTAAGCATCTATCAGAAAGTGATGCAGGTAGGAAAATGCAGTTATATGTCAGCTGACTCTATTTCACTCAATAAACCACATAATTAACACAGGTGTGTTCACAGGAAACACAGCCAGTGTTGGTCTTTGCTTAATGCCGTCACAAGAAGACATTTTCAATCCTACACGAGGCCTTTTCTTTCCCTTGCTAGAAAATTCACAGTCTTATAACATTTTTTGGCAGTATATAAAAGTACAAGGAATAGGTGGTGTGGATTCCTTGACATTTTAGGGAGGACTACAAAGAGTTCAGAACTGTGCTTCTAGTTTTTGATGGCATGAGATGCCATTTAGAAGCTCCTCTGCATGCTCACTGTGCCAGCTTTTAAGTGAAATGAGTTTATTTGCTAACTACTATGATTTTGATATTAAAAATCAAACAGCTACTATTGGATTATTTGGTTTTGTGGATCCCTAGGACTTTCAAGTACAAATTTAATTACAATTTTAGGAATCTGGATAAACATTCAGAAGCTTCTGTGTATATTTGTGGAAGTCAAGGAATGAGTTGAAGTTAGAATGCACCAACAAACTCCTCCATTTCTTCAGCCAAAAGCTTCTGCCTTCCTCATAGAAAGTACATCTGCATGGGATACCTGAAATGGATTCCTTACAACTTAAGAAAGCTCTGTGGTATCAAAGTTTGGAAATATCTACGGTTGGTGAATATGGTTATGGCTGAAGTGCAACAAAATATTATAGTAACTGCTTTACTGACACTTAGGCCTCTGATAGAACTTACTCTGCGAGAATTGGACGTGGGGGATCATTTATAATTTTTTTTTTTTTTGAGATAGAGTCTCACTCTGTTGCCCAAGCTGGAGTGCAGTGGCGCAATCTCGGCTCACTGCAACCTCCGTCTCCCGTGTTCAAGTGATTCTTCTGCCTCAGCCTCTCGAGTAGCTGGGACTACAGGCACATGCCACTACACCCAACTAATTTTTTTATATTTTTAGTAAAGACGGAGTTTTATCATATTGTCTAGGTCTCAAACTCCTGACCTTGTGATCCGCCTGCTTCGGCCTTCCAAAATGCTGGGATTACAGGTGTGAGCCACGGTGCCTGGCTTCATTTATAAATATTAACTGTTGGGGGAAGAGTTCAGAGTTTCTCTACAATCTATCAGCTTCGTAAGGACTGATCAGAGTTAATGATACGAACTGGGCCACATTTGTTCTCAGCTGGATTTCCTCTATGTTCATAGAGTATCTGGGGTGAATCCTATGAACTGTCCGTGAAAACCAGTTGAAAGCACAAAAGATTCCACTACTAAACATTGATAACAGTGTCAGCAACCTTCCTCAGTCAATGCTGTAAGGCCAGGGTTGAAATTTAGCCAAGTTTCATGCTTGTTGATTCATGCCCCTCACTATTTACTCCAATTTCAATTCTTAAAAATGTAGGCACTATCCAATAATCTTTTTAGCAGTTGCAAGGAAGGAGTTGCTTGTGAATTGCTTTTGTTCCTGGTTTAGACAGCATGAGGCATTCAAGCCGTACTTTGGCTTCCTAAGATTAGAAGTAGGACACTGGAGACTGTGTCTTTTGGTTCTTCTTTCTGAGAATTCTTTCAAATAGCTTCAGGTCCACTTCCTATAAGCAAATTAACATTTTGATTGTGAGGTTTACACTGGCCTTAATGAAGTATTCATTATTCACTTGAAAGCAATTTAGTGATAGCTGTACTGAGTACCGACAGAACTCTCCAAAATGTCTAGTCCTAAACTACAAGAGTTGGTTTGCCATGGGTTGCCTATAAAATGTCAAAGAATCACAGCAGCTGCTTGTTTCAAGTTTTACTTTTGAAAGCAAAATAGAGCATCCCTGAAAGTTCTGAGCTGGAGGAAAAAAAAGGAATCAGAAGAGTCCATACAATGACATTTCCTGACTTCTATAAAAAATAATAGGCCTTGATAGAAATGTCCAGCCATCATTTTCAATATCTAGGACACGAATTTAATCACATGTAGTGGCTTAGTTCTCCCCGAAACCTGAAGGAATCCTCACCAGCATCTCCTACATGTCTATTTCCTGTAAGTGAAACAGTAGCAGCCCATAAGCAGGGAAATGAAGGTTTGATCATGCACCAGCTTCAGTACCAGTGATAGCAAGAAACAACACAGGTACACCCCAATATTTCTCTTGTTCTCTACTGTTGGTTTCTGAATAACAGGATTTAGTTTTTTCTCAAACTTGAAAGCCTGAGCAGCAGCTATGCATTGTGAGTCTAGCTCTTAAACTTTTTGTAAGAAGCAAAAAGTGACATCTATCTATCTATCTATCTATCTATCTATCTATCTGATGAAATATATTTAAGTGTGTAGCAAACTCAAATGCCCTGTGGGTGGAGTATTCACAGACACTGGCAGAAATCTCTAATTGCGCTGACTTTATTTATAATCAGGCAGTGCATATTGAAACTGGTATCTTGGCTCTCTGTGCATCTTTAGGGAAGCAACACCAGCTGCTCTTTGGAAATTTGCAAACGAACTTGCAGTTGTTCTCAGTAGTTCATAGCAGGTGAAATCAAAGAGATATCACCAATCGGATTGTGGGGAGTTATGCGTTTTGGTTCTATTGAGCTTGTTAGCAACCCAGTCTCCTGAAATCTTGCAAGTAGTACGTTTGGAACATACTATACTATTGCAGCAATAGTCTATTTTTTCATGTTGTAGGATTTCTTCAGTTGTCCGGTAAACTCTGATTGCTTGTTCATATTTAAATATGAGGCAATAGCAAGACTGACCTGGATCTTGGTGAGGGTAGACATGACCTGCTAACTGGGTGAAAGGGCAGGGGACAGTCATTACAGAAGAGCCCTCAAACTTTGTCGTTGTCCTTACAAGGCTGTGGGCAAGGCAGCTTGTGTCCCCTAGTTGATGTTTTGCTTTTTTCCTTTTGCCTCTCTCTGACATGTATGTGTGAGAGACTATAGGCACCTAGTTTCTCTGCTGCTTTGTGGTGGGGTGGTGGACTTCGGCATACACAGACCTTCCATTAACGCCCTGTCTCCTGCCCCATCCTTTCTGCTTTTCCTGCCCTCTTAGCCCAGAGTCTGCAGGGTAGGTCTGTGACTTCCAAGGTTGGGTTCAAAGCCATGCATGCTCAGCACTGCTTCACTGGCTACACCCCTCCATTCAGAGGTGTATTGAGGGGCCTTCTCTACTGGGAGCTTTTCCCATTCTCTTCCTAATGCTTTAAAATGTAGCTGTAAACCTATTAGTAGCAGGGCAGTGAATTTCTCAGTAAGTAAAATGAAGGGTTTATCATTCTGCTACATTTTGGGTGATGGGTTTAGTTACTTTAAGGAATCCATGCCAGCTATTAATAGCAATTATAGTTCATTAAAATCAAAGTACAGGCCGGGTGTGATGGCTCAAACTTGTAATTCTAGAACTTTGGAGGCTAAGGTGCTTGGGAGGCTGAGGCAGGAGGATTGCTTGAGGTCAGGAGTTGAAGACCAGCCTGGGCGACATAGTGAACCCTGTATCTATATTAAAAAAAAAAATAGCACAACCTCACCATAGTATAGGTGAAATGGAAAGGTCAGCAATGAAATGGAAAGGTCAGCATATAGGAGTAGCCTTTCTACTCTTGTTTTTATTATCTTCCTGTACATTCATTTTTTCCTACTCGATTGTGTAATATAACAACCTTATTTTTAAAAATTCCAGCTGGGATTCAGATGCTTAATAGGTGCTATGCTTCCTGCGCTCTCCGTACCCTGTCAGGTAGCCACTAAGAGAATTGGAAATTAAAAACTTAAAGTAAGATTAATTATTATCTTCTTGAATTAGTTATGTTAGTGAATATGAGGGCCTATAGATTTGGAAATTTAGGTCTTTTTAAAAAAAATAAAAGTAGGTCCCTGACCAGCATTTCTTTTAATATGTTAATTAACTTAGAAATAAATACCTTTCAGTAAAATGTAAGAAGGAACTCTAGATGGCTAAGAAACATATTAAAATATATTTAATCTCATTAGTAGTAAAATGCAAATCAAAACTAATAATAATAAGCTATGTTTTGCCTATAAAGTTAGCATCAAGTTTGCAGAATGATAACAGTGCCACAAGGGAGCAGGCGGAAAGGATTGAAAACAGGTATGTTTCTGGAGGAAAATTTGATGATAAATATAAAAAGCCTTAATTATGCATATGATTATATCAAACAGTTTTGCATTTAGGAGCTTATCCTAAACTAAGAAATATTCATGTTTGAAAAAGATGTAACTGAAAGAATGTTACAGTGCTATTCATTTACCAGAAGTTGGGACTAACCTAAATATCCAAAAATGGGAAATTGCTATAATCCCTTATGGTATACATAAATGGAAATCAATATAGCCAAAATAATGTAGAATGTCTAGTAAATGGGAAAATTCTCACAATATATAGTTACAAAAACAGACAAAGCCTATAAGAGAATATTGATAATTCGATTTCATTTTTATCTATTCTTCATTTATGCAAAAAGAATCTAGAAAGTTATGCAGGCAAAGTTAATTGTCAAAAAGAAAAGAAAACGAATTTTTTTTTTTTTTTGACATGGAGTCTCGTTCTGTTGCCCAGGCTGGAGCGTAGTGGTGAAATCTCGGCTCACTGCAACCTCTGCATCCAGGAGGTTGCTTCCGGTGGGTGTCTAGGAGTCACTTCTCTCTCTGGTTTCTCTTCGTGTCCTTCTTTTCCCCATGTCTCTCTGCCCTCTTCCCCAAGTTTCAGATCCTAGCTAGTAGGATTTACCTTAGGATTTCTTTCTAGCAATTCCCTGCCTCAGCCTCCTGAGCAGCTGGGACTACAGGCACATACTGTTATGCTTGGCTCATTTTTTGTGTCTTAGTAGAGACGTGGTTTCACCGTGTGGTCCAACTCCTAAGCTCAGGCAATCTACTGTCCTCAGCCTCCCAAAGTGCTAGGATTACAGGCATGAACCACCGTGACTGGCCAAAATTTTGTTAATAGACTTTATTTTTTTTAGAGTGTTTTTGGCTTATAGACATATGAACAGGAAACACAGAATTCTCACATATCTGCTTACCTCTCACCCAGTTTCTCCTGCTATTAACATCTCGCTTTAGTGTGGTGCATTTGTAACAGCTGATGAGCCAATATTGATATGCTATTATTAAAGTCCTTCGTTTACATTAGTGTTTGTTCCTAGTGTTATACACTTTATGGATTTGACAAATGTATAATGATGTGTATCCACCATGACGGTATCATACAGAGTAATTTCTCTGTCCTAAAGTTTCCTGTGCTCCAACTGTTTATTCCCCACTCTCCCTGAGTCCCTGGCAAACACTGGTCTTTTTACTGTCTCCATAGTTTATCTTTTTCAGAATGCCATAAACATGGAATATGTAGCCTTTTCAGACTGGCTTCTTTCACTTAGCAATATGCATTTATGATTCCTCCATGTCTGTTCATGGCTTGATAGTTCATTTCTTTTAATCACTGATTAATAATAGTTAATTGTATGGATGTCTCAGTTTGTTAATCTGTACACTTATTGAAGGACATCTTGGTGACTTCCAAGCTTCACAACTATGAATAAAGCTGTTATAAACATTCATGTACATTTTTTATGTGTGTGGACGTAAGTTTTCAACTCATTTCGGCAAATAACCAGGGAGTGTGATCGCTAGATCATATGGTAGGAGTATGCTTTATGTTGTAAGATACTGCTAAATGTCTTCCAAAGTGGCTGTATCATTTTTTTAATTCCCACCAGTAATGAGTGAAATTTCTTACTACTCCACATCCTTGTCGGCATTTGGTGTTGTAGTATATTGGATTTTAGCCATTGTAATGTGTTATGTAATGATACCTCCTTGTTGTTTTGATTTGCAATTCCCTAATGACATATGATTGAGCATCTCTTTGTATGTTTATTTGCCATTTGTATATCTTCTTTGCTGAAGCATCTGTTCAAATCTGTTGCCTATTTCTTATTTGAGTACTTGTTTTTATTGTTGATTTTTATGGTTTTTGGGGGTCTATTTTGGAGACCAGTTCTTTATCAGATAAGAGTTCCGCAAGTATTTTCTCCGGGTCTGTGGGCTTTGTTGTTTTATTCTCTGAACAATGTCTTTTGCAGAGCAGGGTTTAATTTTAATGATGTCTAACATATCAATCTCTCTTTCACAGATTGTGGTTTTGGTATTATATTTAAAATGTCATTGCCAAACCCAAGGTTATCTAGAGTTTTTCTGATGTTATATTCTAGGAATTTTATAGTTTTGCATTTTATATTTGGATCTATAATCCACTTTGAGTTAATGTTTATGAAAAATGTAAGGTCTGTTTCTACGTTTGTTTTCTTTTTCTTGTGCCTGTCCAGTTGTTTCAACATTGTTTGTTGAAAAGACTACCTTTGCTTCATTGTATTGACTTGGCTCCTTTATCAAAGGTCAGTTGACTATATTTGGGTGGGTGTATTTCTGAGCTCTCTATTCTTTTCCAGTTATCTGGCTGTCTCTTCTTTCACCAACATCACACTGCTTTGATTAGTCTAGCCTTTTAATAAGTCTTGAAGGGTAGTGTCAGTCCCACTTAGTTCTCTTTCAATTTTGTGTTGGCTATTCTGGGTCTTTTGCCTTTTTATATAAACTTTAGTATCAACTTGCCAATATCTACAAAGTAACATGCTGGGATTCTGATTGGGATTGCATTGAATCTATAGACCAAGTTGGAAAGAACTGATATCTTGACAATACTAGGTCTTCTTATCCATCACTATGATTTGAGTATGTCCACCATATTTTCATGTGTTGGAAACTTAATTGCCATTGTAACAGTTTTAGGAGGTGGGGTCTTTCAGACGTGACTAGAATGGATTAATGCTGTTATCTTGGAAGCAGGTTGGTTATTGTGGGAGTGGGCTCCTGATAAAATGACAAGTTTAGTCCCATTGTTTTCTTGGCTTCATGTGCTCACTTGCCATGTGATGCTTTCTGTCATGGCATGCCCCTCGTCAGATGTTGGTGCCATGCTCTTAGACTTCCCAGCCTCCAGAACTGTGATCCTAATTTCTTTACAAATAGCTCAGTCTGTGACATTCTGCTCTTGCAACAGAAAATGGACTAAGACATTCATATAAACGGAATATTTTCCGTTTATTTAGATCTTTGAATTCTTCCACCAGTATTTTGCAGTTTCTTTATATACATCCTGTACATTATTTTTTTTGGTGCTAATATAAATAATATTGTCTTTAAAATTTTAAATTCCAATTACTTCATGCTGCTAACAAACTTATTTCTAAGAGATCATAACCATATCAGAGGATGGGAACAGACATCTTTTCTCTTACCTATCAAGTTGTTAAATAAAGTGTTTTGTAATAGTTAAATTAAAATACATGTCAAAATTTCATTTTAACATTAATATAAAGGAAAAAGCTATAATATATTCAAAGAACTCACTTTTGGAAGATGCATTTTAGGGGAAAAGAGAGTGATTAGATAGTCATTTTTAAACTGCATCGTAAAAAGTTATAGAAAAAAGAAAAACGAATATTTGTCCAAAGAATTTATTGTCCCAAGTGGCACACATTTGAGAAAGCAAGGGAGCACTGTTAATGATCATACTGAGACAAACCTGGGACTGTCCACTGCACCCAGTGATGTGCGGCCACTAGTCCCGCGATGGACAGTCAGTGCAGATCATGATTCATGATTTCCTAGAACAAGTCTTAATCCCATTAAAGTTTATCAGAAAATTGTGTAAGCATTTTATCAGGAATACTGTTTTCCTTTCACAGTGAACTGAATTACACCATACAAAAAGTTCTGTCCCAGGCTAGGCTTAGCACAATTTTTCTTTGATACTGCCTTTTCATCCTTATAGAGTCAGCTTCCGGTAGGTGTCTAGGAGTTGTTTCTGTCTCTGGTTTCTCTTCCTCTTCTTCTTCTCCCCGTATCTCTCTGCCTTCTTCCCCAAGTTTCAGATCCTTGCTAGTGATACTCCATCGTAGTATTTCTTAATAGTATTAGAAATAATAACAGCAAATTGTTATAAAGAGATTAACATATAACAAATATTGTTCTAAATGCTATCCATACCCTTACTAACGAGAGTCCATTGAAGTAGATACTGTACATATCTCATTTTAGTTAAGGAAACTTATGCACAAAGAGGTTAAACAGCTTGTCTAATGTCACACAGATAATAAGTGGTTGATTTAAACACAGCAGCCTGGAGCCCCTACTTGTAACCACTTTGCTATCCTGAGAAGCATCTTTTCACACAAATTTCTCTTTCTTATATGGAGCACTTTTTGCCTGGGCAGGGTAAATAAAAAAGGTGGGAGGGAAGAGGCATGGAAAACCACTGATCCACATGGAAAAAGATACACTTGTCTTAGTCTGGTTGGGTTTCTATAATAAAATGCTATGAATTGGACTACTTATAAACAATAATAATTCAATTTTTCACAGTTCTGAAAGCTGGGAAGTCTAACATTAAGGTGCCAGCTGAGTTAGTTCGTGGTGAGGGCCCACTTCCTGGCTTGCAGATGGCAGCCTTCTCTCTGTGTGCTCACATGGCCTCTTCTTTGTGTAGCAAAAGGATAATGGGAGGCTGGGCTGGTGGCTCATGCCTGTAATCCCAGCATTTTGGGAGGCCTAGGCAGGTGGATCACTTGAGGTTAGGAGTTCAAGACCAGCTTGGCCAACGTGGTGAAACTCCGTATCTACTAATAATACAAAAGTTAGCTGGTCATGGTGGCACATGTGTGTAATCTCAGCTACTTGGGAGGTTCAGGCAAGAGAATTGCTTGAACCTAGGGGCAGAGCTTTCAGTGAGCTGAGATTGTGCCACTGCACTCCAGCCTGGACAACAGAGCGAGACTCTGTCTAAAAAAAAAATGGACAGTTCTAGTAGCCTTTCTTTTCTTATAGGTACACTAATCCCGTGAAGAGAGATCTACCCTCATGACCTCATATAAAACTACTTATCTCCCAGAGGCCCTGCATCCCAATACCATCACATAATGGATAGGGCTGCAACATATGGTTTTAGGTAACATAAACATTCAGTTCATAACAACACCTTCACATATGATGTATCAAAAGAATGTTATGAACAAGTTAACACAGGTTGTTTCTGTGTAGGAAAACAAAAGTGATGTATTTTTGCATATTTGTATTTGTCTTCAAAAGATATTTTACTTTTATATAGGAGAATACATATTGTTAGAAGACCCCATAGTTTAATAATTTCCTAGAATTTGCTTCTTTCTCAGTTTTGCATTGAGGTATGAAACATTCTCCCTGAATTCCAGAACAAAGTACTTACAGTAAACACCATCTTTTAAAATAGGTGAAGTGACATTGTGGCATTCAAGTCCACACTGAGTGTTGGCTCTGGCCTTTAGGGGAATTACAAACCAACTGAGCTAAGCTTTCAGCCCAGGCAGGGGAAGTTTCCATCATACGTGCAGAGCATAATTATTGAATGCCCTTGCCATCCATTATTTCAGGTTCACTCCAGGATAAACCATAGATCATCCCCACTCCTATTAAAGAACAAGCAGAAGAGGCTCCTGGGAATTACAGTTAAGAGCAGCATAAATCAAACTGGAAAATTGCCTACAGTTTCAACCATTTGTTCAGATACTTTCCCCGTCTCTCACTTTTGCCTGCTTTTTCTTAATTCTATTTTTTTTTGTTAACATAGGATCCAATTATGGAGGAATACTTTATCTTTCATGAATCTAATAAACGAAAAGAAAAAAGCTATAGCACTAAAAAAGCTGCATTAGGAGTCCACATGCACCTAAAGAAAAAGAAAAGCAGTGAGGAAGTTTTCATAGAGGACAACAGCACAGAGATGGCTGAAGCTATTCCCCAAAGGTTGCCAATCTCCATGGTGTTACCTCAGAGGTTATTGATTTTCCTAGACGCTAAGACACATGAGCTCAGTACACAACAAGTAGACGTCTCATTTGTTATTGATTAAGTCTACTTGATATCAAAATAACCATTTGCACTTTAGGAGGCTGAGGCAGGCAGATGGCTTGAGCTTAGGAGTTCAAGATGAGCCTGGGCAACATGGCGAAACTCCATCTCTACAAACAACAAACAAAAAAATCATTTAAATCATTGGAGAATGTAACTTAGTTCTGTGCACAAAACTCAATCCAACCAGTTTTGGGATCTTGGACCTTTTATATCCTATGTTCAGTAATTCTATGTAAGAACTTGGACTCTATGCTTGCAGGATGGAGACCAAAGGCCATTTTCCCAAGAGAATCTTTTCTGTGTTTTAAAGTTCTCTGTTAATATTTCTCCCTGGCTGAAGACCAAAGGAAAAAGAAGAAATCTAAGCATTTCACTTCTCATCAGTAGCATTGGGAATGTGTAGATATAGAATTTAGATCTTTTAGTTGTAAAGAGTCTCACCACATGGACACCTGGAGTTTTCAGGTTTCCCTTTCCTGAAGTGGGATCTTCATGCAAAGTAAAACAGGATCAGAAAGTTATAAATGGTTTCTGTGTCCTAGAGAATCAGGCCCAGTCTTCTCACCTAGCTTTTTTTTTTAAAATATATATTTTATTGCATTTTAGGTTTGGGGGTACATGTGAAGAACATGCAAGATTGTTGCATAGGTACATACATGGCAATGTGGTTGCTGCCTTCTTCCTCATCACCTATATCTGACATTTCTCCCCATGCTCTCTCTCCCCAACTCCCCAGCCCCCGCTGTCCCTCCCCTAGTTCCCCCCGCAGACCCCAGTGTGTGGTGCTCCCCTCCCTGTGTCCGTGTGTTCTCATTGTTCAACACCCGCCTATGAGTAAGAACATGTGGTGTTTGATTTTCTGTTCTTGTGTCAGTTTGCTGAGAATGATGGTTTCCGAGCTTTTTTCTATTCAACTGGCCTTGCTCTACTTCTCAGCTCGTATGCTTGTCCCATCCCTGGAGTCATCCCATTGTTCTGCAGGCCCTCCGTGTTCACTTCTGTCTTTACAAATTCTCCAAGTGAAGAAGAGAATGGCTGTGTTTCTTGTAGGCATCTCTAAAAAATTCTGCTATGCTTCAGAATCCAGCAAAAATTTCATAATATATTTTCTTTTCTTTTTTTTTTTTAAGATAGGGTATTGCTCTGTCACCCAGGCTAGAGCACAGTGGCGTGATCACAGCTCACTGCAGCCTCGCTCACCTGGGCTCGAGCAATCTTCCCAGCTCAGCTTCCCAAGTGGCTGGGATCAGAGGCGCACATCACCATGCCTGGCTAATTTTTAAATTTTTAGTAGAGACAGGGTCTTGCTATGTTGCCTGGCCTGGTTTTGAACTCCTGGGCTCAAGTGATCCTCTTGCCTTGAGCTTCCAGTGTGCTGGGATTGCAGGCGTGAGCTACTGCACCCAGCCGCCATATCATTTTTTTTGATCATTCTAGTTTATACCATTCACTTATTATTCAGAACCATGAAAAATTATATTTGGGGGTTTATTACTCAGAACAGTATTATTTATTATCTGATTTATTTATTCATCTAAGAAAATGATATGATCCCCTACTGTCTGCTGTGTTCATAAGTAGATGCAAAAATGAAAGAGATGTAACTCTTCTCCTCAAGAAGCTTGGAGTCTTGTTGAGGAAACAGAAACAGAAAGAAAAGGCATAAAGCATTGTGGGGGTTCATAGGGAGAAGACTTGAGTTTTTTAGGGAATGGGAGGGGCCAAAGATAAATCACTGGAAGAAAATATAACATCATGACTTTGGGATTTTTATTATGACTCCCTGGCTATCCAGCTACAAGGTATGCCATTTGATGTTTATTTGTGAACTTCTCAGTGCTAGCTAGAAAGTAGTACTTTTATTGTAAAATATAGCAGACACAGAGAAGAGTTCATAAAACGTAACCACATGGGTTAATGAATGATTGAGATGAACATCTATGTAACTACCACCCAGGACTAGTAATTGAATGTTCCTAGACACCCAAGGACTCCTACATGCCCCTTCTAAATAGTGTTAGAATTCTCTAGAGAAACAGAACCTATAGGACACACACACACACACACACACACACACACACACACAGAGAGAGAGAGAGAGAGAGAGAGATCCAGAATAAAACGAATTGGCTCATTTGATAGTGTAGACTGCCACTCTGGAATCTGCAAACAGGTGTGCAGGTTGGAGACTAGGGGAAGAATGCAGCTAGCGTCTGAAGGCAATCTAGAGGCAGAATTCTCTCATCCTCTGGGAACTTCAGTCTTTTTTTCTTAAAGCCTTGGACTAATTGGATGACGCCCCCCACATTATGGAGGAGAATCTGATGTACTCAGAGTCTACTGGCTTAAATGTTAGTCACACCTAAAAATAGTCTTCACAGCAACACTTAGAATTGTATTCAACTAAGTATCTGGAAACTATGTAGCCTAGCCAAGCTGACCATCAAATTAACCATCACAGAAGTCAAGGTTCCTTCCCTTCTTTCTTTGTTTTGCTTTATGTTTTTTTGAAACAATTTTTTATTTTTAATTTTTGTGGGTACGTTGTAGGTGATATATTTGTGGGGTACATGAGATGTTTTGGTACAGGCATGCAATGCATAATAATCACATCACGGAAAATGAGTATTTATCCTTTGTGCTACAAACAATCCAGTTACACTCTTTGTTATTTTAAAATATACAATTAAATTATTGTTGACTATAGTTCCTCTGTTTTGCTTTCAAATACTAGGTCTTATACATGTTTTCCCACTATTTTTTGTGCTCGTGCTTTATCGTTTTATTACCTATGTATGCATCCCTAAAATTTGCTTAACTTTTCCTGATATAAATAAATAAATATATAAATGTAATTATTCAGAGTGAATATAAATATGAATTATTCAGAGTAAATATTTTTGTGTCTGGCTTGTTTTGTTGAACATTTACTTTTTTAAAAAACTTTTTTAAGTTCAGGGGTACATGTGCAGGTTTGTTATATAGGTAAACTTGTGTCACAGAGGTTTGTTGCACAGATCATCTCATCACCCACGTATTAAGCCTAGTACCTATTCGTTATTCTTATTGATCCTCTCTCTCCTCCCAGCCTCCATCCTCCAGTAGGCTCCAATGTCTGTTTGAACATTTAGTTTTTAAGATTCATCCATGTTGCTGTATGTAGCAATAGTTTCTTGATTTTCATTGCTGTATAATATTCCACCAAATGAGCACACTGCAGTTTATTAGTTTCTTTTTTTTTTTTTTTTTTGCCAGTTTATCTATTTTTCTGTGGGCATTTTATTTTGAGTTTTGGCCTATTACCAACTGTAATGCTACTCTGACCATATCATAGAGTGCATAAACATGCATTTCCGTCCAGTAATTACTTCAGAATAGAATTATTAAGTTGTAGGGGGTCTGCATCTAAAACTTGATTAGATAATGACAAACTGTTTTCCAAAAAACTGGGATCAGTTTACTCTCTCACTAGTGGTATGTGAGATTTCCTCTTCCTCTCTCTTCTCTTTTTCCTCTTCCTCCCCGTCCTGTTTGCTCGCTTGTCTACCACGAGTCAGGTACTGTACCCTCTTGCATACTTTATTTCATCTCAAGGAGTAGTGATATTTTTATAATAGATGTTCAGTAAATATGTTGCCAAACTGATTGAAAGCCTGAATTAGTAACTCAAATATTTTTCCTGTCCATTAGGGTGGTAGCTTGAAAAAATAAAATATCATGCACTTAGTAATTTTGGAGAAAATGAAGATTTTCAGGCAGATTTTAATTCTGCTTGAGGACTGCCTAAGAGAACTGCATATATGTCACAGTGCATGTGTCTGTATTTACAGGAGAGAGAGTGTGTGGCATTAGGGCATGTCCCGTGCCTGGGGCACCCCCATCCCTGGTTTATGGAATGATAATGGAGACGCTGCCATCATCTGCAGTGTCCCTTCCTCCACTTCTCCTCCCAGCTTCTGAGTATCCTTCTCTTTTATCGCACAGATCCCGTCTGCAGTAAAGGTAGGCTCTTGCTCTCTCCAAGAAGTGCTGGAAAATTTTCCAGGTTCTGGAACTCTCTTAGTTCTGAATTTATCCACTTACTTGTCTTTAATTCATCTTGTATCCTGCTCTTTCTTGATCTGCACTAATTAATCTGATGAACAATTTGGGTTCTAGTACTTTGCTTGAAACTTAAAACTTTGCTACAATGATTTAAAAGAAATACGGTCACATATAAGAATTTTTTGTGTAGTGGGGATTTCCAGTTTTTTATTTCTTGAGCACTTATGATGTTAGTTACCATTGATTAAACTGCTCTAATTTCCATAGAGTAAGTGACAGCAAGAAGATTGGCCAATAATTCCATTCTGTATTTTAGGTATTCTTGGGAATGACAGAGAGAAAAATATGTATATAAATGTGATATTTCATAAAATGAGAAAAAAAGCACAGACTGCAAATGAACACGGGTACAACATTCAGAAGTTTCAAACATATTAACTTACATTGTTTTTTTTTTTTTTTCAGATGAGTAAGCTGTGCTCTTTGAGTTCAAATGACTTGTCCAAAATCAACAGCTAGCTGCTAAGAAAATTAGGTCTTCTAATTATTGTTATTATTATCTAAATGGAGTCTTCTTTTTCTGTCACCCAAGCTGGAGTGCAGTGGTATGATCTTGGCACACTGCAGCCTCTGCCTGCTAGGTTGAAGTGACTTTCCTGCCTCAGTCTTCTGAGTAACTGTGATTATAGGCACATGCCACCATGCCCAGCTAATTTTTATATGTTTAGTAGAGACGGGGTTTCACCATGTTTGCCAGGCTGGTCTCAAACTCCTGACCTCAGGTGATCCATCTGCCTCAGCTTCCCAAAGTGCTGAGATTACAGGTGTGAGCCACTGTGCCCGGCCTAGGTCTTCTAATTCTAAATTCATCCTTCGTTTAACACTCCTTATCTTAGCAAGAAAATGTGAAGAAATAGCATTATACTGTTGTGATTGCTGAGAAGTAAATAATTAGAATTAAGTAATTCGTTTTTTTTTGTTTATTTTCTTTATTTCTCCTAAAGGACTCACTTTAGAAGTCTATCCCATTATTCCCAAAATGAGGTCATTGTTTGAACAACTTGTAGTTTTTTTTTTCACGCTTGCTACCATTTCAAACTGTCAGTTTATAAGACTTGTAAGAAAAGTAAATTAAAATTTTCTCACTTTCTTTGGAAGCCACATGATGGTTCCCAGATAGTTCATTCACTTCAGGAACCAGGACCATTCTGAATAACTATTAGTTTTTTCCCAATATTCTTCTGTGGAAGAATATTTACTACCATTAAAAATATTGAAGACACAGGTGCCTTATGGGCTCATTTCACAGTGGTTTTCCAGTTGTGTCCCTTGAGATGCTAGCATTTATGAACGTATCTGAGGGTTGGGAGAAGCAGCTGTGTGCCTCATTTTCACTAGACATTTTCTGTTTTCTATATTGGGCTTGCATATGTTATTTATTTCGGAGGAAAAAGAGTTGCTAAAAATCAATTTGTGAGATGCCCTTCTTAAGCCCTTCAGCCCCTTCCCACACTTTCTCCCTCTCCCTTGCTTGACGGCTCTTCATAGCATTTATCCACCTAATGCATTTCTTTGGCTGCTCATCAACTCTGTGCCCACTAGAATGTAACCTCCATGAGTGGGGAGCTTTGTTTTGTCGTTCGTTGCGCCGTCCCCACCTAGAAAGGTGCCACCACAGAGTAGATGTGTAAGAAGTACTCAAAGAAAGCATGAACGATGTACTGAGTGGCTACTGTTTTTGGAGGCAGCGAGGGGGCTCTTCCACACCCTCATGTCATATTTGTCAGTTGTTCTGCCTCTACTACTCACAGATAGTATGAGGAAGAGGGACGATGGCAAGGGAGATTTCAGCATGAGACCTTTAACCCACCCCCACCCCTGCCCCTCTAGATTAAGCATTCTCTGTGGGAGTCAGAGACTAAAAGAACTCGATAGCAGTACATTTTGGGGATTGTAGTTCTATACGTGCTCCATCTATTCCCACTGTCAGAGAGCCAGGTGCTGGAAATAAAATTCTGATGACATTATAGCTTAACAGAATCACATCAGATAAAAGCTTCCTAGACATGGAAATTGATCCAGAAGCTGAATATATCATCTCCTCGCCAGCTGCAGATGTGGGAATAAAATTCAGCCAGTACCCCAGTGCAGAGTTCAGGGACAAGGATTGTCCACACACTTTAAGAATCAGTAAACACTGAGTCCAGATGGATATCTTTTCTTTACTGAATAAGTCAATAGCAAACATTTCATCATGGGGCTTGTGAAATCCTACTGCAAAAGATGGGAGAGAAAACATCCTCCTGAAGATTCTGATGGAGAGGAAAGTCGAAAACAACCTACTGTAGAAGTAGGACGTTTTAGGGAGCAATTTGCATAATAGGATGCAAGAAGACACGGCTTTAGTGACAAAGGGATAGAAATTTATAATGGGAGAACATGCCGCAATGAAAACCTAAGAGGATGACACAAAAAGGCAGTTGGATAAATTAAAGAATCACTGAAAAGCAATTAAAATGCAACAGCTGAATTACAAGCCACACTGAAGGCAGGTTGGACATGAAAACAATGGAACCACTGAAGTGGAGAACACATGGGCTAATCCCTTCTGGAATGCACAGAAAAAGTACAGAGACTTTTAACCATGTTAATGTAGGAGTGGATAATAGCTATTGAGGACAGCAAAGTGAGTCAGGCTCAGAAGTTTAGATATTCCCAAGGAGGAAACAAAACAATGGAATGGACGCAATCATCAACGATTTGATTAAACCAACTCTGCCAAATTTGTTCCAAAGAGGGCATATTTATTATATTTAAAGAAAAATCAGTGAAACGTCTCCCTCCCTCCTTACAGTTCTTTTTTTTTTTCTGAGAGGGAGTCTTGCTCCGTTGCCCGGGGTTAGAGTGCAATGGCGTAATCTTGGCTCATTGCAACCTCTGCCTCCTGGGTTCAAGCGATTCTCCTGCCTCAGCCTCCTGAGTAGCTGGGATTACAGGCTTGTGTCACCATGCCCAGCTAATTTTTGTATTTTTAGTAAAGATGGGGTTTCACCATGTTGGTCAGGCTGGTCTTGAACTCCTGACCTCATGATTCTCCTGCCTCAGCCTCCCAAAGTGCTGGGATTACAGGCATGAGCCACTGGGCCCAGGCCCTCCTTACGGTTCTTATGCTTGTAGCAGTGTGATGGAATGAGATCCATGTGCCTAGCGGTGTCAGGTGGTACCACCTTGGAAGAGGAGTGCATAATACACAAATGTGAGCCATTTGTGAGCCAGTCACATTATCTGTAGTCTTTCTAGAAGGCCCAATTCAGTGGCTTCTTCTTTCTTTTTTCCTTTTTTTTAAGAGACAATGTCTCTCTGTCACTCAGGCTGGAGTGTAGTGGTACAGTCATGGCTCACTGCAGACTTGAATTCCTGGACTCAAGTGATCCTCCTGCCTCAGCCTCCTGGACTATAGGCATGTACCACCATGTGCAGCTAATTTTTAATTTTTTTTGTATTTTTTGTAGAGATGGGGCCTCACTATATTGCCCAGGCTGGTCTGGAACTCCTGGACTCAGTGATCCTCCCACCTCGGCCTCCAAAAATGCTAGGATGACAGGTGTGAGCCAGAACACCCAGCCAATGGCTTCTTGTTACCTTTAAACTGCTACAGTTTAGTCCTACCTAATATTCAGTGGCTATGAGTTTTAAGACTCATAGGGTTCTCCAGAGAAATGGAAACACAAAGTTATGATTTTATCGATATAATTTATTATATTGTAAGGAATTGGCTCATGTCATAATGGAAATTGTCAACTGTCAAGATCTGTAGGGTGGGCTAGCAGGCTGGAGACACAGGAGAGCCAGGGGTGTAGTTCCAGTATGAAGGTCAGCAGGACCAAGACCCAGGAAGAGACCATGTTTCATTTTGTATCTGAAGGCAGGAAACAGCTGATGTCCCAGAGAAGGGTCAGGCTTTTTGTTCTATTTAGGCCTTTGACTGATTGGACAAGGCCCACCCACATTAGCAAAGGCAATGTAATTTACTTAGTTTCCTGATTGAAATGCTAATGTCATCCACCCTCACACTGATACCCAGAATAACGTTTGGGTACCTTGTGGTCCAACCAAGGTGACACATAAACTTAGCCATCAGAGAGGCCTTGCCTGTCTCTGATCACATATGCCAATTCAGCCTGAGTGACAGAGAGTCATTGTCTCTTAAAAAAAAGGAAAAAAGAAACAAGAAGCCACTGAATTGGACCTTCTAGAAAGTCAGTCTTTTACCTTCTGTGCTTGGGAGAGGGAAGGGACTAGAGTGAATTCAAAATAGCTCAGAAACACAAGGACCAAGTCTCCTCTATGTCTCAGTGGGTATGAATTTTAAGAATCATAGGGTTCTCCAGAGAAATGGAAGCACACAGTTGTGGTTTTATGTATCTGATATATTATAAGGAATTGGCCCATGACATAAAGGAAATTGACACGTCTCAAGATCTGCAAGTTGAGGCAGCAGGCTGGAAACCCAGGAGAGCCAGTGGTATAGTTTCAGCATAGAGGCTGGCAGGCTCAAGACCCTGGGAATTGGCAGGGCCTCTGAGACACTGTCCATAAGGAAAAGCATCTCTTGGAGAATCAAATCATAAAAACCCACCTCCCTCCCAGACTGTGGTAGGTAGGCTCCAACTGATAGAATTTGCCTCTGGAAGTGTGGGCTGGGCTTCTGACACAGCAGCAACGTTCACGTCAAACACACACCACTGGCGTAGACACCTGTTACTTGGTCTTAACTGCGTGCTGAAACTCCGGGGGAACCTCAGAAAATACAAATACCGGGGTCCCACCCAGAAATTCTGAATTAATTAATCTAGATATGGCCTGGGCATTGGGATTTAAAATAATTATAAACAGTCGTTTTCACTTTTGTGAATTTCTATGAGTTTTATCATATGTGCCAATTCATTTAACACCTGCCACAAACAGGATGCAGAACAACCCCAATACGCCAAAGGTTTCCCTGCTGCTGACCCTTGGTGCCATTGTGGCTTGTTATTTCAACAGCTGCTGCTTTCTTAACTGAACAAGAAGGAACATTGGATCGAGACCCAAGGACATTCCAACAGTAGATCCAGAAAGGCGACCCAGCGTGGAAAGAAGATAAATCATTTTTTAAAGAAAAACAGGTGATGCAAATAATTGAAAAGGTAGTCCAGATAGAAAATATCCTAAAATGGGATTGTTTTATGAGCTTAAAAGTAGGAAACAAGATTTTGTTGGCAAAAAGCAGCATCCTATGTCATGCAAGAGCCTCTAATGGCCATACTTGAGGGTTTGCACATAGGAGAGGAAATAAGACACCATTCATTCAGTCCAAATGAGTTAAATTATAATTGCTGCCAGATGTCCCTAGGCAAAAACAGGATTTCAAGCAAATGAAGGCTGTCTCTCTCTGTGGCTCTTTTTCTGTAAAAGCATCTCTGAACTAAGACTATTATTACAGCAGCAAGATTCTAATTAAGGTGCTGTCAGCCACAGAGCCAATTCACCCTGGAGGGTTCTCAGAAAGCTTTGAGGGTAGAATTTATGGAACTTTATGGCATTCCTCTGTGTTGGGGCTTGGGGGAGGTTTCTCTTGGAAAAATGACAGCCTCATCTCCCTTGTTTGGGAGCTGATTGTGAAGACAGGACTCTCTTCCTTCCCAGGATATGCCCCTCTCTTCCATCTTCTCAGTGCATATTCTTCTCTTGCTACCAAACTCTTTCCCAGGCAGCGCCAGGAAGATTGCTGAAATTACAGGCAGGAGTGGAGGGTAACTGCAAGAAAGTCCCTGGAGCTCATTAGTATCCACAGCGCCATATGCAAATGCATCTGGGGACAAGATTCATAGTTGAGTATTCTCTAATGGAAGTAGAAACCTCTCTGGGTAATGCTAGGAGGCCAGCAATATGAAAAGTAAGCTTCATAATTTAATTTAACTGCCTCTTTTGGATCTGCAGAATGCATTAGGGGATTCTGCAATATGACAGTTGTGGGTTCACCTAAAAATGGCCCGACTGGGGGCCTGAGACTGCACAAGTATCTTTTTGGCAATGTGATACTTGGCTACCTAACCACCCACATTGTCAGTGGTAGGCTTGGGAGATGCAGATTCTGTTCAACAGGCTGAGAGTAGTGTTTTTCCTATTCTCTGAGATCTGCACACTTGTATATCAAGAAGTAAGAGAGGTTGCAGTCCTTAATGTCCATATTGATCAAGGTAAAGGAACCGAGATCCAAAGCCAGAGCAAGAAAAAATGGATCCGATCTTCGAAAACAGAGTTTGGAGTTCTCAGTTCTGGCATTTTTGGCATTTTAAGTAGAGCTCTCCCTCAGATTGCAAGATATTAGCATACTTGGACTCATGCCCTAAATACAAATAAAACCTCCTCCCAGTCGTTTTGACAGCTCAAACCTAACAAATCAAACAACCATTCAATCAAACAACCAGCCAACCAACCAACCAACCAGACAAATTCTGCACCCACATGTTTCCAAAATGTCTTGGTTGAGAAGTACTGAATTACAGAGAGAATTTCTGGGAAGGAAGACTTACAGGGAGTGACCCAAAGTGATGATGGGCTTGGGTATCACATCTTCTTACAGGTAGAGTAAGCATTTTAACGCATTAGAAAAGTTATATTCAATACAAAAATTTAAGTGATACAGGAGTGCATGAAGTGAAAATATCTGTAATTCCCCTGATAGCCACATTTGTAACTGTAAACAGTGAAAGACATATCTATGTTTGAACTCAACAATATCATTTCAAGGACTTTACAGAAGTAATGTCACTATTATGTAATGACACATGTGTGAGACTGTTTGTTTCAGGCTGGCTTATAAGAGCAAAACAGTTGAAACAAAATGTCCATTTAGAGGGAAGTCATTGAATAAGTTATGGTGTGTGCATGGAATAAACACAGTGTGGTCATTGTAAGCGGCTGAAGTCGATGTCCAGGTCTGGAAATTTATCCCTGATATGTTATTAAGTGGAAAAGAAGTGTGGGGCCGTGGCTTACACCTGTAATCCCAACTCCTGATGCTGTTGAGATGCTGAGTTGGGAGGCTTGCTTGAAGCCAGGAGTTCAAGACTACCCTGAGCAACATATCAAGACCTCATCTCTACAAAAAATTAAAAAATTCGTCAGGCATAGTGGTATACATCTATAGTCCCAGCTACTTGGGAGGCTGAGGTGAAAGGACCGCTTGAGCCCAGGAGTTTGAGGCTGCAGTGAGCCGAGATCATGCCACTTCACTCCAGCCTGGGTGACAGAGCTGTCTCAATAAATAAATACATAAAGAAATAAAGAAAAAGCAGGATGAAGATAATTTTATATAGCAGATTTCCTTTTTTACTTAAAAATGTGTGTAAATATTTATGTGTGTGTGTGTTTCTGTGTAAACTTTGGAGTCAGGAAGGAGAGGTAGCAAATGGAAATGGAACTTCCTGGGGTTGGGATTGGATGGGGCACGGGGAAGCATGGGGAAAAAAGATGACTCCTACTTTACCACACGTTTTTAAAGTGGCAGAATTATTAATGACTTTTTATTCTTTGTGATTAAAAATATTGTTAATGATATTAAATTTTTTGTTAAATTATGTAATAGCACAGGAAGATGAATTTGTTAAAAAGCAAAGTTGAACATAAATACTTAGCACATAGTAAGTCCTCAGTGACATTTATTCAGTAAGTTAGAAACAGCATTTCACTTGGTGTTCTTCAAAACTTGACTTTTAAAAAAAAAATTAAACTTTTTATTTTGAGATTATTGCAGATTCACATGTAGAATCTAAAAAGACATCCCAGATACCCTTCACCTGGCTTCCCCTGATGGCCCCATCTTGCAAGACTTGCAGAGTGAGCTGTCCAATCGTTCAGGGCGATGGTGGTAGCATTGTCAGTCTGGCACAGGGATGATTATCCACTGATAACCACTGTTGGTGACAGCAGAGGAGTCGGAGCCAGGAGTGGTGTCCTCCTTTGACTGATGTTGTGATGTGACTTCTTCTACATTCTCCTCTGAACTCGCTTGATGGATCTGCTCATTTTCTTAGCCTGGTTCTCCGGCCTTCCTGCCAATTCTCTGAGCTTGGTGATAGCCTTTTAATACATTTTAAGTTAGAGTTGGCTTCTGTTACTTGCAGTCAAGAATCATGTCTGCTAAATTTCACGATCTCTAGCACAGGCTGAGCTCAATTAAGATGTATTGACTTTACTTGGACCTGTATCTAATGGTCCAGTCCTGTATTGGGAGGTGGAGTGAATTCTCAGGCTGTAGTTGTCTAAACCATGGCACAACAATTATTTGAAAAGTGAGGGATTTGACCAATGAATTCCCTCAAGTTTTCAATTTGTTGGAGGGAGTTTTCTTCTAGAATTGATGGTATGACTGTAGATGTATAGAATTGAGGATGGGAGGGTCTTGATTGTTTAGCATCAGAAATTTTTATTGCATATTTGACTTTGAAGATCACACTTGGAGGGCTGGTGGACTCTAGTGCTTTGAGCTGCCCAAGGTCAGCTCTGCGATTCAACTTTTACCTTCCTTACAAGCTAGCAAGTTAGCCTGTTACTGAATCATGGAATCCGGCAGAAGACACAAGACTTTTGGGTCAGAGACAAAGGACTTTATTATTCATGGCACATACTTATACTAAAAAATTATTTGTTGGTTATTGGAAATTAACATTTAAATGGGCACCCTGTACTTTTATTTGTGAAATCTGGCAAATTCAGGTACAGAATACTGCATGAACATTAGTATGTTTGTATTAGCCGGTGGTCAGGGCCTCTACCCTTGGCATTCCAAGAAAGGCAGACGGGAGCACAAAGACGCAAGGGGCAGTGGTGGCAGCACTTCTGGCAGCTGAAGGACTGCAGGCATCTGTGGGCTCTCGCCACAAATGTGCTTTTCATCAGGGGGTGCATAGGCTCCTGCAGACCTGCTCAGAGCCAGCAGCAGTGGCAATGCCTCCTTTGCACTCAGTACCTACTCTGTGCTTGGGGGTTCTAGGCAGGAATGAAGGCAATTGTCTGATATTTGATTGACGAATGTCTTCTTTATTTTGCTCCCCTCCAGTACCTTTCTTTCTTTTGCTTTTCCAGCCATTACAAAACATTTAAAACTAATTCTATGCACTACATTTCTCCTTGGATTATTTAGAGTGATATCTCTTTTCCTGGCTAGACACTGACAGATACAGGTACACTGGCACATTCTTGATTTATAAGCCTATGAATTGTGGCCCACTTCTCAGCATGTAATGGATGAATAAGAAATGCTACTTAAAAGGAATTAAATTATTGCTGGAGATTCATAGTTACAGGCACAGGGTAAAATTATCCTAAAATAAATGGGAATCAAAGGCACTGGGGGATGTCACAGGAAAACTTTATTGAGCCAAGTGTTAAAAAAATGTGGTGTTAGGTGAGACATTATGTAGAACTCAGAGAATGAGGCAGTGGAAGATAGATTATTATACCAAAAAAGTTTCTTTTATTTTCAGTGCACTTCCATTCATAGTACTAATCACAGTATCGAAGTGTTAGTTTCTTCTATAAATCTCCCCAAATGACGAAATGAAACACAATATTGCATTCATAGGAGATGAGTATTTCAGCAGTGTGAGCATAAAAGTAAAGATGGATATTCTACAGTCATTGATTCAACAATTTTTATTATGTGTTATGTGCAAAGCACAGGGTAGTAGGCTTGTATTAGTAGAGTTAAAATGACCTTCCAGATATAGTACCTTGGCATATATGTAGTGATTGTCAAGGGAATCTCAAATCTTTCTTTTAGAATCTATGAGCTTGATTTCTCAGTTGCTTTCAAGCATAACTTGCAAGAGCTGATGGCATCTGGAATATGTGTTAACATAAGACACCAACTGATATTTACATTGTTACTTGGTTTGCTAATAAGTATTGCTTCATTCATTGCTCCTGTTTTCAGAGCTGCTAGAGGAAGGGTACCCCCTACCCCCTCACCAGCCCACCTTCTGACTGCCACCATTACAAAGGGAAATTCTAGAAAAACATGTCACCTAAACTATAGCTAGAGCAAACCTGCTTGAAAATTTAGTGGTTCCAAGTTTCCCAGTCTCTGATTTTCGGGATCTGTGATGCATTACTCATTAGTAGAGTCAGGGCCAACCGCTACCCCTGTGATGGTTAATTTTGTGTGTCAACTTGACTGAGCCACAGGGTGGCCAGACATTTTGTGAAACTATCCTGGATATGTCTATAAGGGTGTTTCTGAATGAGGTTAACATTTGAATCAGTAGACTGAGTAAAGCGAATTGCCCTCCCTTGATGTGTATGGGTTTAATACAACCAATTCAAAATATGCATAGAACAAAAGACTGAATAAGAGGACACTCCTCCTGCCTGACTGATGAGCTGGGACCTAGATGTTTTCCAGCATTCAGAGTCTACTAAGACATCAACTGCTTTTGGTTCTCAGGCCTGCTGACTTTCCAACTGGAACTCACACCATCAATATTCCTCGTTTTCAGGTCTTCAGACTTGAACAGCAACTACACATAAGCTTACTTGTGTCTCTAGCTTACAAACTGCAAATCTTGGGACTTCTCAACCTCTGTAATTGCATGGCTAATTCCTTGTAATAATTCTTTCTCTTTCTGTATATGTGCATCCAATTGGTTCTGTTTCTCCAGAGAACACTGACTTTTATATTCTCTAAATCAAAGTAACACAAGTTCCTTGTGGCAGAGGGAGGATGCAAGGAATTTATGAAAACATCATTCTACCTTGAACTTAAAATATGGAGAGACAAAAAAGAAACATATGAGAAGTTAAATAATATATTTAAGTAATACATGTCCTTCATGCAGATATCATCAGAGAAGGCTTTTTGGAGAAGAGATTTCAGATGCATCACAAAGAATGAATACAGATGACATTCTAAGGATGAATGTCACAGAGGAAATTGTAGCATGGCAATGAGTAGATGTTAATAATTCCAGCAGAAGTGTTGACTCGATCCAGCAGGAAAATGCTCACAGATGCCTGCTGTCCCTCAGCCATCTGCCGATTCTGCCACCATGGCCTCCACAAGTCTCTCATGCTCCTGTCTGCCTTTCTGGGTATGTCCCCAAAACAAGATCTTGGCTAGGTGTGATGGCTCATACCTATAATCCCAGCACTTTGGGAAGCTGAGTTCGAGGTCGGCCTGACCAACATGGTGAAACCCCCATCTCTGCTAAAATATGTACAAAGTAGTCGGGCATGGTGGCATGAGCTTGTAATACCGGCTACTTGGGAGGCTGAGGCAAGAGAATCACTTGAACCTGGGAGGAGGAGGCTGCAGGGAGCCAAGATCATGCTACTGTACTCCAGCTTGGGCAACAGAGTGAGACTCTATCTCAAAAAAAAACAAAAAACAAAAAACAACAACAAAAAAAACAAGGTCCTGACTACCAGCTAACACAAATATGCTGAGGATGTTCCTGCAGTGTGCTGGCCCTACATTTGCCAGTTTTAGTAAATAAAATAAAGAATACCCAGTTAAATTTTAATTTCAGATAAATAATACATTGTGTTTTTTTAGTAAAAGTATGTGCTATGAGTAATAAAGTCCTTTGTTTCTGAACTAGGAGCCTCGTGTATTCTGCCAGATTAAAGATTGACATGCAGACTGAGGTCAGATTGTGCAGGGTACAGCTATTAATTGCAAGTGTCTGCAATTAATTTATATAACTATTATATTAATAGTAATATATATTTATTATTAATGTATATTACTATTACTAATATAATATTTAGACTTGCCTTCTAAATGATACTTGAGTTTGGCAGGTGTAGCAGGTTGATGCTATACCCCTAAGAGATATGTCCATCTGGAAATTGAGAGTATAACCTTATTTAGAATAAAGGTCTTTGCAGATGTTATCAAGTTAGGACACTTTTTTAGAATAAAGGTCTTTGCAGATGTTATCAAGCTAGGACACTAGTCTCCAGCCCCGAGTTCATGGCGTGTTAGGAACCAGGCTGCATAGCAGGAGGTAAGCGGTGGGCAAGAGAAGCTTCACAGTATTTACACCCTCTCCCCCTCACTCACAGTACTGTCTGAGCTCCACCTCCTGTCAGATCAGCAGCAGCATTGGAGCTCTCATAGGAGCGTCGAACCCTATTGTGAACTGTGCATGTGAGGGATGTAGGTTGCACACTCCTTATGAGAATCTAATGCCTCATGATCTGTCACTGTCCCCCATCACCCCATACAGTTGCAGGAAAGAAAGCTCAGGGCTCCCACTGATTCTACATTATGGTAAGTTACATAATTATTTCGTTATATATTACAATGTAATAATAATGGAAATAAAGTGCACAATACATACAATGTTCTTGAATCATAAGAGATCTAAAATGAGCATCGAACCCTATTGTGAACTGTGTATGTGAGGGATGTAGGTTGCACACTCCTTATGAGAATCTAATGCCTGATGATCTGTCACTGTCCCCCATCACCCCATATAGTTGCAGGAAAGAAAGCTCAGGGCTCCCACTGATTCTACATTATGGTAAGTTGCACAATTATTTCATTATGTATTACAATGTAATAATAATGGAAATAAAGTGCACAATACATATAATGTTCTTGAATCATCCCCAAAGTATCCTTTACAACCTGTTCTGTAGAAAAGTTGTCGTCTATGAAACCAGTCCCTTGCGCCAAAAAGGTTGGGGACCCCTGGGTTAGGGATCTTGAGATGAGATCATAGGTTGGACCCTAAATCCAATAACAGATGTCTTTATAAGTGACAAAAACAGAAACACAGAGGAGAAGGCCACATGAAGATGGAAGCAGAGGTTGGAGTGATGCAGCTGTAAGCCAAGAAATGCCAGGGAGAAAGATCCCATACTCAGAAGAGAGGCATGGAATGGATTCTCCCACGGTGTCTTCAGAAGGAACCAACCCTGCCCACTCCTTAACTTTGGACTTCTGGCTTTCAGAACTGTGAGTGAATAAGTTTCTGTTGTTTCAAACCTTCCTTTTGGTGATGATTTCCTACAGCACCTGCAGGAAATATACACAGTGCTATGTAGATAGAAGATACACGGCAGTGAGCCTGGTGATGGGCAGATAGTGAATACAGGATGTTTTGAGAATCCAAGTTATTTCTGTGAGCTCTATTTGATCAAGGGCCATAGTTTCTCTGTGTTGATTTTTCATAAACTCTATCTACATGACATGAACACTATTAGTTAAAAAATTAAAAAAAAATGCAGCTGGGCAAAGTGGCTCAAACCTGTAATCCTAGCACTTTGGGAGGCCAAGGTGGGTGGATCACCTGAGTTTAGGAGTTCAAGACCAGCCTGGCGAACATGGTGAAACCTTGTCTCTACTAAAAATACAACAATTAGCCTGGCTTGGTGGTGTGTGCCTGTAATCCCAGCTACTCCAAAGGCTGAAGCAGAAGAATCGCTTGAACCCAGGAGGCGGAGGTTGCAGTGAGCCGCGATCATGCCACTGCACTTCAGCCTGAGGGACAGAGCAAGACTCTGTCTTGAAAAAAAAAAAAAAAAGAAATTATAGCATTTGTGGGATATGAAACCCAGGTGTAGTGGGTTTGGCAAGGCCCACTGGGTGTCTTGACTGAATATGCATGGATTTTAGTATGCATGGGGTTGGTGGGGGCTGGAACCAATCCCCCATGTATATTGAGGGCTGACTATATCTCTTTAAGTGGATGAATCCCTAATGTCTCACCCTACACATTGGTATATTTTGCCACCTCCTGCTTCTTAGTGCAGCCCACCCCCATGTCATTCTGGAGGAATCTGCAGAGAGCTTCTGTGTGTAACTCATACACAGAACAGAGGAAAGATCCTCTGTTGGGTGGGACAAAGGGATTAAATCCTACAGGTGAAAGTGTCCCAGGCCAGTGATGACAATGATGACATCCGCAGCAACTGCCTTTCTGAGAACTGGGAACTGTTGTAGACATTCACATACACAATTCTGTTTTATTCCCCCAGCGGTCTGTGAGGTATGCTGTCATCCCCTATTAGAGAGGAGGATACGGAGAGGCTTTGAGGCATTAAGGAACTGGTCAGCATCACACAGCTAGTGAAGGGACTTGTAGAATTTAAGCCTAAGTTTTTCTGACTCCAAATCCTTATCTAACTCTTAACCAGCACCCTATTCTCTCTCCTCTTTTGAGTAATCATAAAATTATAGAAATGCAGAGCCTTCATGTTGGAAGTGCTATGAGAGATCGTCTACTATTAGGAGTGAGGTTTATTTACATACCAAGGCCTCACAGTGTGGTTTTATCTGATCCGGGGCCAGGATCCAGGGTTTACCATGAAGACACCTTCCACAGCCCTTTAGTGTTGCAGAGGCAAAGATAGCATGGCATGAAGAAGATTTAATTGCTTCCATTTTTCTTTCAAGAGCAAAGAGCTTTCTAGGAAATACAGCAGTGTTTTAAAGGTCAAGGCTGATGGCTTGTGGGAAGAGCAGGAGAGATTGATTTATGGGGATTGGAACAGAAAACATGGTGTCCAATGGCAATGAGACAAATAAAATAACAGGGCTTGGCTGACTGTATTCCAGTTCTTGTCTGTGTGAGCCGTGTCTAGGGAGGGCTTCAAAGAATGTTCAAGTCATTTAGTGGGGACTGAGACTGGCATTTGCAAGGACAGAAAAATTTAAAGCTAGAGTGGACAGGAAATGAAGGGTACTTTGGTTAGGATTAAAACTGGGACTCTACTTAATTTATTCATGCAGTCAGCAGATCTTTTCGAGCCCTTGCTAATATGCCAGGCATTGTACTGGACACATAAGGAACAATAGGAATTCAAACATACGTGGTCCCAGCTAGGCTGCATGGAGTTCACAGCCAAGTCAGGGAGACAGATGTTGGCCTAATAAACACAAATTAGTTATTTAATTACAATTTAGTAAGTGTTACAAAGAAGCACAGGATGCTATAGGAATGCATATGAAGAAACTGTGACCCAGTCTTGGGGTCAGGGAAGGCGTTGATGATGCTTAGGCTGCTGTCTGAAGGATGAGTAAAAGAGGCTGAGAGTGTGTGGAGAGGGGGAGCCTTTCAGACAGGCAGGAGGGAGCAGCTAAGTTCAAGGAGTTGAAAGGCAGAAAGGGATGGAGAGCAAAGAGGAGGGGATGAGCAGCTGGATCAGCCAGGGTCTTGTATGGATTTTTGATTTTATCCTAATAGCAATGAGAAGTCATTGGGAGGTCTTAAGCATGGAGGGACATGAATTATCTGACAGAAGGCCAGGGAGGGATTTAGGCCAAATTCTCGTTAGTAGTGATGAGTTGTCATTTGCTGGGCCTTGGTGTTTTTGCCTAAAATGGCTTGGATCCCAGCAGGGCTAGCTGTGGACAAAGTAGGATGTGGGGTTTCTGGGTCCTGCCCACCAGCTCGGCAGAATTGTAGCCAACCTTACCTTATGGGTAGCAGAAGCATCTGCCCCAGGGCCTGGAGTTCATGCAGCAGAGCTTCTCTAGTTCCTGCCAGGGAGTGACTCAGATACTCTGAGTTCCCATTGGAAGAGACAGGCACTTCTGGTAAAAGTTCTCAGAGGAAGGTCTGGGATTGCTGGAGATGAGCAGTCAGTTCTTGGGCCTGGGCAGAACTGGTCTGGGCAAATCATCTACCTCTAGGCAGTTTCCCCAATGAAGCAGGCAAGGGCCGGTCTTGAGTTGAACAGAAGTTTTCTTCAAAGGCCACAGTAGACTCAGTTCAAATAGATAGCCCTCTAGTGGACAGGCTTTTTGGGTGAGAGATGTTGCTCCATTCATTCCCTTTTGTCCTGTTCCTTAACCCAGCTGCAGGATGGCTGTGGCACTCCATAAGAAATAGATTTAGGTGAAGACTGCTGTAGTAGGGGAAAAAATGCTCATCTTTCTAATAAACTTGTGATGTTTATCCAAGGACTTGAGCCTGGACAGTGGTATGGCTTTCTGGGGAGGCATACTACAGACTATAGATCCTCGAGGCACCGGCTTGTTGGCACCTGGAGCAGCAGACGTACATCGTGTAGACAAATTTAGGGTTTGTTTTCTACTTAGAGACATATCCGGAATGACCACTAACATGCATACAGTGCTTTTTATGTGTGTAAGCCCTTCTCCTATGTGGTCTCATTCATTCTTTTTTTTTTTTTTTTTTGGAGAGATGGGGTTTTCACTATGTTGCCCAGGCTGGTCTCAAACTCCTGAGCTCAAGTGATCCTCCTGGCTTAGCCTCCCAAAGTGCTGGGATCACAGGTTTGAGTCACTGCACCTGACCGTGTCGTCTCCATTAATCCCTACAACTACCCTGTAAAGTAGATGCTACCATAGCATCATCATTGTCCAGAGGAGGAAACAACAGCAAAGAGTGGGTACTTTACTGTGAGTGTCAGAAGTGGGATCTGAACCTAGCTGGTCTCATGGCAAAGGCCATGATGTCACCCACTCTGTAGAATGAAGAACAGGGCACTGGGCTTGGGGCCACCCATTCTGGAGAGTGCCTCGTATAAATGGCAGAGGGACACAGTGTCATTAGCCAGAGCATACACACTGGCTTTGAGGTACTAGAGCCTCAGGGATCAGGAGAAAGATGGAGATTGAAAATGTAATTTTAAAGCCTTTGTTATATTTAGAAGAGACAGAATAAGAGATCCTCAGAAATGGCCTGTGAACTAAAAGGGTCACAATTTACGTTACTAAACATTTTAAGTAATCACAATTATTTCAAATGTTCCCTTATGAGAGCAGAGTTAATTGACAGAGCTTCTGCGGAACACACAAAAAACCCAAGCTGGGTACCAATTAACCCTTTATTGTGTGCTATCTCTCAGATGAATTTTAGTTTGAAGGAACAACCCTTTTAGATTTGCTGATAGCCTGGAAAGAAGGAAACCATGAATTATTTTCCTTTTTCATCCCTCCATTTTCTGTCTACTTCCTTCTCTGAGAATCACCAATGGCCAACTATGCTCCATGACCAAGGCTAGATGTGTGCAGCATGGGCCCCACTTATCTGTGGGATCTCCAGCCAAATAAGGGAGTCAGTGCTTGTTTTGGAAGCTGCTGCAGAGGTCACATCTGGTTGTGAAATTGCTTCTGTTTTCCAGATTCTGAGACTGGAAGGAAATGTGGAGCTTTGTAAACGTGTAACTCACGGGCTGCTAGGGCTGATTGATCTAAGCTTTGGAGGCACTGAATGAGCTTCACTGGATCCAAAGCCCACCTCTCAAGACCCAGGCACCTGGACAGCATCCTCCACTGGGGCCGAGCAGCTGCAGCAGCAGGACGGCAGACTGGGAGCTGTTCTGATCCATGCTGTGCAACTTACGTGACAAGGATAGAGGGAGATTCATTTTGTAAAGCCTTAATTTATCTATAAATATAAGGCATTGAATTAATAGAAGAGTGAGTTTTAAATTTTATATGGTGATGAGCTATTTTATATCTGGAGTACATTGAATTTATCTGCTGAGTTTAGTTAAATGAGACAACTCAGTATAATTGAAAGTGAAACATAAATGAAGTGGCTTCTTGATTCAGTATTCATTGCAACATTGGAATAAATTTAATTAAAAGATTTCTGGGGACAACAGACAAGACATCTATAAAAGTTCTAAAGACTGAATGCCTCTATCATTCATTCTGCGTGGATTTATAGAAGCAGTGCCAAGGATTGAAAGTCAGCCACTGGATTTGCTGAAATAATCAAATATTAAAGAAACTTAGAACTCTAACCTTACATCTTCACCAAACGAATTCCAGATTGAAGAAAAGGGTTAAATATAACTCATATACTTAAAAGCATGAGAAAAAAAATGCAAGTAAAAATTATGTAACAGCCAAAGATTCTCTAAACATAACCAAAATCAGAAATCATAGAGGAAATATTAACAGATTTGATTTCTAAAAAATTCAAAGAGAAAAAGCAAAGCAAAACAAAAGCATATTATGTCAAAAGCCAATATAAACAAATTTCAAGGATGAACAAAGCCCTTGGAAAATATTTGCAGCATATGCAATGGAGTTGAATTCTTTAATATATAAAGAGCTCTTACAATTTAATAAGGAAAGGCAAACACAGTGGAAGAGAGACAAAGGGTGTAAAAAGAGCTGAAGCTGTATCTATTGTCAGTAAGTTTATGAAGTGACGGTCCACCTAGTCAGTAATCAAAGTCGCTTAAATATCAACGTGCCTGTTTAGTTTATCAGAAAGACAAAGAAGCAAATCAAATGATTTGGAGACATCCGTACTACTTTCAAACATTGTTAGTGGAAAAGTAAATTGACATAGGCTCCTGGGGATGGGAAGAGATTTGTTAAAGGATACAAAATTACAGCTAGGTAGGAAGGACAAGTTCTAGTATTTTATAGCACTGTAGGATGACTATAGTTAACAATATGTATTTAGTTTAAGTAGCTAGAAGGAAAATATTGAATGTTCCCAACACAAAGACATGATAAATGTTTGAGATCATGGGTATGCTAATTACCCTGATCTGATCACGATGCATTGTGTGTTTGGAAACATCACTATGTACCCCATAAGTATGTATAATTATGTGTCAGTAGGAAATATTTATAGTAAAAAAACCCTAATGTATATTCTTCTGGAGAGCAATGTGGCCATGAGTATCAAAGCTTACAATATGCGTATGGTTTCAACCAGAAATTTCACTTTCATTTATTAATCTTAAAGAAGTAGTAGTGGATATGTGCAAAGATTTAGCCATGAAGTTATTTATGGAAGCATTTTCTAGTAGGCAAACATTGGAAGTAGCCTAGATAGGCAATCATGGGCATTGGTTAAGGAATTCATGGTATGAACATATAATAGAAAAGTCTATAGCTATTAAGAATTATTTCTGTGTCCTCTTTGTTGATTTTACAGTATGTGGATAATGGTTAGGCGTATAAGCTCTAAGGTCAGCCACCTGGCACTGAGCCTAGGCTTCAATTCTTGATGGCCATGTGACCTTGAGCAAGTAACTTAACCTGTCTGTGCCTTGGTTTCTTCATCTGTAAATTAGAGGCATATAGTAGTACCTACATCATAGGTTGGTTATAAATATCAATTTAACTAAAACACTTAGAATAATATTAAGCCTATAACATTAACCTGAGGAACATTAGCTATTTTTATTCTATTGCTAAGTGAATAAAATAAGCTACATTTTTGTTAAATATACTTTGTTTATGCATTAGAAATTATTTATTCAGGAGTCTAATTGCTAGAAGAATTTAAAAAATTTCATTGCTTTACAAGATGTTTTACATGTTTAACCATGTAATGGAATCACCTAGAGTTACAGAGATTGAGAAAAGAGTGATCCCCTGGGCCGCAGATGACAGTGGGCTGCTGAAGGAATAGCTGTGCTGCAAGAAAAACGTGTGTGTGGGTTCTTAGAGATTACACACACTAAAATGCGCATACATGCAGGCATACACACACCAAATGTGGGCCAAAATATTAATCAGAATCACTGCATCTCTGTATTATTTTGTTCTTTTGGAAGTAAGATATCTAAACTCCAAAAAACATAAATTTAGAACAATTGGGCTTTGGTTAAGTGCCATTCTTCTCTAATATGTCTGCATCTACATCTATATCAAATGAGAAAAATACAGAGGTCATACATCCAAAGATTAACAGTGATTATCTCTGCATGTTGCTTTTAGTTTGTGTTTTTCTATGTTTTCTATTTTAGCATTTGTTTTTGCAAAGGAAACCTATCTGATATAGTTAGGCTTTGTGTCCCCACCCTAAACACCTGGGGATTATAATTCAAGATTACAATTCATCTTAATCTTAAATTATAATCCCCAGGTGTTTAGGGAGAGACCGGGTGGGAAGTGATTGGATTATGGGGGCAGTTTCCCTCATCTTATTCTCGTGATAGTGAGTGGTTCTCATGAGAGCTGATGGTTTTACAAGTGTCTGCCATTTCCCCTGCTTGCACTCTTTTCTCTGCTGCTGCCTTTTGAGAAGGTCCAAGCTTGCTTTCGTTTGCCTTCCACCATGATTTTAAGTTCCCTGAGGCCTTCCCAGCCATGCAGAACAGTGAGTCAATTAAAGCTCTTTCCTTTAAAAATTACCCAGTGATATGGTTTGGCTGTGTCCCCACCGAAATCTCATTTTGTATTGTAGTTTCCATAATCCTCACGTGTCACGGGAAGGACCAGGTGGAGATAATTAAATCATGGGGGTGGTTTACCCAACCTGCTCTCATGATAGTGAGTTAGTTCTCACGAGATCTGTTGGTTTTATAAATGGCTTCCTCTTTCACTGAGCCCTCCCTCTTTCCCTTTTCCCTGCCACTCTGCGAAGAGGTGTCTTCTGCCATGATTGCAAGTTTCCTGAGGCCTTCCCCAGCCATGCTGAACTGTGAGTCAATTAAACATCTTTCTTTTTTAAACTGCCCAGTCTCAGGTATGTCTTCATAGCAGCATAAGAATGGAGTAATACGCCCAGTCTTAGATATTTCTTTATAGCAGTGTGAATGGACTAATACACTATTTTTGATAAAAGGGGAGTAGCCTTGCAAAAGGTTTAGGTAGGTCTTTAGTGTACCTGTTGACTTCTTCCCTCAGTGAAAACCACAGCCTTTATCCCTGTTCAGTTGGTGGTGGTTTATGGGGCTAGGGGATCCTGTTCATGCCTATCTAACCTCTTACCCCACTCTTTCTCTCTCACTCCGTACCCATCAGGGGAGGCTCTAGTTTGTTCCTAGACTGTGTGCCACTGACCTGGGGGTGGCGGCTCCTCTGGGAGGGGTGGAGGGACTGTGAGCAGAGCTGGGCTGGAGGCACAGCTGCTCTGGCTCTGTGCCGTTGGCCCTGCCTGGGTTGCTCTGTGCTGCTCTTCTCTCCCCTCATGAGGCTAGGGTAGTTAAGCATTTGGAAGGGTGTCTCCTCTACAGACCCCCACTGAAAAAGATGTTCTAGAAAGCCCGTGCAGTTCACTTCAGCCTGCCTCCAGTCCTGGGTAAAGGAGAGCTCATTGTTCATGATGGACAGGCCAGGTTGCAGGAAAGGAGGTGAGGTAAGAATAGAAACTGGGTCTTTGCTGTCTCTCAGAGCCCCAGCAGAGGCACCAGTGCCATGGCAGTGGGTGTCCTAAAGCATCCTATGGTCCTGGATCTTTGTCAGAGACAGATCAGGCTAAGTGTGATGTTAAGAAGACTGGAATGTGGGAGATGGTTCTCTCCAAAATCCCTAAGTACCTGATCGCCTTCAGAAGTACTCTACTGAGCAGCACTAGCACCTGGGCAGTCTCTGAGTGGACAGTACTATCTGTCTGCCTTTCAGGGCATCTCATCACCCACTCATTCCAGAAGCTGGCAGGATGTAGCTCAGGTATCCACTGTGATGGACTTGGTGACCTTCTGATCTTCTGGTCCCACAGATTTCTCTCCAGTGAAGTCTCCCCTGTCTCTCACCACTGCCTCACCTTTTGACACAGGGATCTAGCTCTTCATTCTGACCCTAAAGACCCTGGTCAGAGCAGGCATGGGCAACTAGAGTGACCTAAGAATGCTTGACTCTTGATGACATTATGGCCAGTTCTGGGATCTGTTGTCCTGGAAAGAGGTGTGAATGGTGCTGTGAAGTCCACTCAGACTCCCAGACTGCTCTGTAGTGGAGTGAGGGAGAGGGTGGTGGTGAAGCTAGCTCCAGGTCACATGCAGGTATGCAGTGTCCTCCCTGCACTGACCCCCTCGTGGCCTGCATTCCTCTCCTGCAGGAGGACATCCTTTGGACTCTGACCCCTTTGACAGCTTGGACCTACTCTATTCTCATCCTTACCTTCAGATTCAGATTTGTTTCTATAACCTCTTTGTCTTGATGTCTGAAGCTTTCTTTGGGGGCAGTGGTGGTAGATGTCCCTTGACTGGGGACCCACACATGGATGTATCTCCTGTTCTTGAACCTGCCCTTCCACGTCCTTGCCTAGCCCTGGCTCTACCCCCAGCCTGGTCCCCTTGCCCAGGAGGAAAGACCCAGGGCAAATATACAAATTCCTCTAAATTAATTTGTGAATCTGGTGGGGCACGGTGGCTCAAACCTGTAATTTCAGCACTTTGGGAGGCTGGGTAGATCACCTGAGGTCAGGAGTTCAAGACCAGCTGGTTCAACGTGGTTAAACCCCTCTCTACTAAAAAAAAAAAAAATAGAAAAATTAGTTAGGTGTGGTGGTGGGCACCTGTAATCCCAGCTACTTGGGAGGCTGAGGTAGGAGAATGACTTGAACTTGGGAGGTGAAGGTTGCAGTGAGCCGAGGTTGTGCCACTGCACTCCAGCCTGGGTGACATAGCGAGGTTCTGTCTCAAAAAAAAAAAAAATTATGAATCTAATGCAATTTTAATCAAAATCCTAGTGATTTTTTTCTTGGAACATGGTAAGCTGATTCTACCTTACTAAAATTGATCTAGTAGATGAAGTGGTTAAGACTAGTCAAAAGTTTTTCAAGACAAAAACAAATATTATGGGAACTCGTACTGGAAAGTCAAAATATCCTAGGAAGCTATGGTTTTTTGCTCATAAAATGGAGGAAAACATGCTGCTTTGCACACTTTTTTGAAAAGATAATAAAGCATAGTGTATAAAGTCCTTGGGAACTGATAAATGGCAGTGGAGATAATTTTATTCTTGATGTAGCTTAGATAAATGTGTGGGGTTGGGGGCACAGTGAAACTAGCACCTGCCATCTCATGTCTGCTGCTGAATCAGGAAGGGCTTGTGGATGGGAAAGGGAAAGTGGTTGGTGTGGGACCCAGATGAGAAGGAAAAAGCTGTGCACCCCTAGCTGACTGAATGGACCCCCTCTTGGCCAAGAGGACCCCAGAGAAACCTTGGAAGTTTCATTCCTAGCCATGACATGATGGGAGGTTGAACACGCTTTGTTGTCCCCCAACGCTTGCTAACTGCCATTAGGCTTTCTTCCCTAAGGGCTAAACAGAAACCAGCCCTTTCAAAAGACTACACCACTGAGTTCAACCAACCACCTGGTGCTGCTCCTGCCTTTGGCAGTTTTGACGAAACAACCCCACATTCTCTCTTGATGAGAGACCATAGACCACGGGGTGGTTCTGTCCAGTGTAGGGAGGAAGTGCAGTGAGGGTTTTCATGTCCTCTGCTTCACCTTTGACATCAGAGGCCCTAAAACTCTACTCCTGTGTCATGCTAAGGCTGCATTTTTTGAATGTGGTCCCACAGGGAAGCATGAAGCTCACTTCCACATGAGCATGCTTCTCCTCTCATAAATATTCATGACTCCTCCTGTAGCTTATTGAATATGTATATTTGGTTGCCCAATATAGCATGAATCTCTGTCTTATGGATGTTTCTGGGGTTACGGGGGTGAGCACAGTAAAACACCCCTGAAGTTCCTGTTCCTGGCTTCTGATTGTAAGCTATGATCCCCAGCCCACATGTTGCAATATTTTATGAGAATCAAAACTCTCCTTTCTAAATTTATGAACCTCGTCATTTTTCCATTGTTACCGAGCACATCAAAGGTCTAGAAAAGCAGCTAGAATTGTGCTGCTGATCAAGGACACGTGTGGTTGAGGGCCTAAATCAGTCAGGAACTCACTGACAGGTGTTGTATTACAGGGTGGATTCCCTAGTGGTTTGACTGTGGGCAAGTTACTTAATCTCTTTAGAACTCTATTCTCTAAGATGGAAAATGTGAAGTAATAGCTTCCACCTATAATATTGCTGGAAGCAGCAAATGGTAGTGTATGTAAAGCATTTAGCAATCTGCTTTGGTTTTTTGTTGAACACTGTGGGCAATATCTGGGTGCCCTATAATTTAACTCAATTCTAACGCTACCAGGATTTAGTGCAGAGCCCGCAAGACTGCCCCCACTTCAGATGCCAGTGGCAAGTGGTGGGTCCTTACCAGGTCAACTACAACTTCTCTCTGACTTGGCTACAAATTGGGGGTTTCTGCAACACCCGCCTTAGATTGAATAATTTGCTATAACAGCTCATAGAACTCAGGGAAACCCTTGCCTTATGTTTATCTGTTTGTTATAAAGGATACATCTCAGAACAGCCGAACAGAAGGGATGCACAGGGCAGATTTGGGCCAATGATGATGATGATGAGCTTGATGATCTCTCTGGTTAGGGCACATTCCTAGCACCTGGAGGTGTTCACGAGACTGAGAGCCCATCCTATCTTTTGTTCAAGAGCATGTACCCCAAAACATAAAATATAATAAAAATTAAAAAAAAAAAAAGAGCTTTCAATAGAGCTTAGTCTCCAGCACCTGCTCTTTTTTTGGAGGTTGACTGGTGGGGCTGAACGTTTCTATCCTCTACCACTTCGTCTTTCTGGTGACCAGCCACATCCTGAGGCTCTCTAGGGGAGTCCCATCTTAAGTCACCTCATTAGCATGAACTCAGATGTGACCGAAGACACTCTTTTCACTCTAGAAATTTCAAAGGTTTGAGGGACTCTGTGCTAGGAACCAGGAACAAAGACCAAATATATTTCTTATCTCACAGTGTATTGCCTGGCACACAGGGAATACTCCATGAGTGGTGGCAGTGGTTATTTTGGAGGCAGATAATTGGTTTTTTTTTCCTTTAATTCCCCTCGTTCTTTTTTTATTGCATTTTAGGTTTTGGGGTACATGTGAAGAACATGCAAGATTGTTGCATAGGTACACACATGGCAGTGTGATTTGCTGCCTTCCTCCCCATCACCTATATCTGGCATTTCTCCCCATGCTATCTCTCC